>JAUTDX010000994.1:0-92869 GCA_030844895.1 Ambrosia x helenae
GACCGATTAGGACTGCCTAGGGCTGCCATTGACAGTCTAGCAATTAATTGGCCGATTAGAGGAAACTTACTCAGTGAACCTTTGACTAGTGATTAAATCAGCGACTATGCGGATGCTAGTCGGGATTTTTAAAACTGGTTACAATACGCACTCCTGCATGCATCAAGGAGTTGGAACAATTGTGACACCAACCATTCGTTACAAATCTATGATTATTTTTTTTTATTTTTATTTTTTTAATTGTGAATTTAACATATAATTCTAAACACATAAACGCGACTAATTACATCAAGATAGCGGGGCAGGCGGGCAACAAGCTGGAAGGAAAATTTGACAATCAATTTGCTATTCTTCCACAAGTCTACAAACGACTCAACTCGTGAATTTTCCAACCGCGTTTCAAGAAAACAAATAATCAATACACTGGAAATACTTTCTAAGCCAATTGATTTGATTATAGAACTATAACTATGTGTTATATGAGGCCCTAAGTAATTGTGCTCCACAGTATCCAGGAACTAATTTATATAATATGGGCATAATACTTTATGGAATCAATATGGATAAACTAATATTTTAAGCAAGCAAATTGATATGAACTTTTGAACTCTTATTATCCAATTTTCATCACAGTAGTACAAATCTGATACAGTCTTGCAATAATGAAAGCAAAACATAACTACAAAAAAAAAGTACTAAATTGGGAGGAAAAAAAAAAGGAGATGTGTGATTACATTGGTGATGGAGATTGGTCGGATAATCCGAGTAGTGAGATTTGATACCTCCATGAATACGATAATATTTGCAGCTGCTGATTATTAAGGAAATGATCTCAACTGATTTGGTGGTAGTTAGGGTTTGTAGCAGAATCTTTGTGCCAACAGCTGGTGAAGGGCAGTATCGAAAATAGCGATGTGCAGACAAGTAGTGTAAAAAGTGTAAAATTCATTTTTTTCGGTTTTGAAGGGCAGTATCGAAAATAGCGATACATGTTTAGTTTCGTAATCAACTCGGTATCAAGTTTTGTTGAAAATTAGTATCGGTATTTTCAGTTTAGTGGCGGTATTTTACCTTAAGATATTGATATCATACTGGTAACGAACCGATATGGTACCGTATATTTTCAATATCGGAATCAGTTGGTATCAAGCTCATCCCTATTGCAGGGATTTAAACCCACAAACAAATATTTGTAAGGAAAGATACCATACTACTAGACTAAAAGGTCATGGATTCTCTAGAAGGATTAAAATTAATTATTATCATATGAGTACTTGTGTTCTAGTCGTTTTAATTATTTATATAATACTTATTAGCAAATGTTTGTGTATCAGCTGGTTGTACTCTATGCTTTAAGGCTTTTATGTGCTTTGTTGGTTTGTACTTTATGCATGTTTTGTTGTCCTCAGCTTTCCTGCCTTTTTCATCTGATAACACATGCCTCTAGTTGTCATCTCTTCCTCAACCCAAGCATCTTTCACCGCCCCATCTGCATATTTTCTTTGTCGACACACATCCACAAACAAAAGACCTCCACCTCACTCTCTCTCTAATCTCTCTCTCTCTCTCTGAAATATCTCTCTTTTGTCACCCCTCTCTTCTTCAAACTCACTGTTTGCATCACAACGGATTGCCGTTGCCTGTGAATCCGGTCATGGTGTACCCCGGACTGACAACAGTGCTACGGCGAACCCAGTCTTCCGACAAAGACTGGGTCATTGGGTGCTGGAGGCGATAAGGAAACTTAGTTTTCCAGTGACTTTTTTATAGATCTGTTGAGGAGAGATCGCTGGTTAACCGTATAAGGTAGTTTCTCAGTTGCTTCTACATCAATTATTGATCTATGTTTGTTCATTTCCATTGTTGGTGTTGCAGTTGTTGAAGGTTAGGCCCTCTCTTCAATTTCTTTTATCCTCCTATTTTCCTGAGTACGCCAGAATTGGTAATTGGTAATTATTGTATGGATTCAACCTGATTTCCTACGTTTTTGTTTTCCCTATTGCACTCTTAGTGTCAAAAATTCATAGAAGTATTTGACTGCATTTTGAATCGGTTTCAAAAGGGGCTAATTGGTCAGAATCATTTGTGTTTCGCTGTTTAAAATATTAAGGCCAAACCTAGCAACTTAATTATTAAAAAAACTTGATGGATTTTAGTCAAGATTAGCAGCAACAATTTTACAACATCATAATTTTCTTATGATTTGATATGTGTTTGGTCCATTGTCCTGGAACATGAATAAATTTAATTTAGATAAATTACACTGTATAAAATAAAAAACTATTAATATATAAAATAAATTCAAAAAAGTTAGTTAAAAGAGGAGAAGGGATCAAGATAGGATAAAAGGAAAAAAAATTATTGCAAGATGCATGAATTAAAGAACTAAATTTGAGAATAGGCCTAAAATGCCACCAAGATGCATGCAAGATAAAACAATCAAGATACCCTTTGAGCTGTAGATTTTCAAAATGTGCTTATCTTGCCCTTCGTTTATGTCCTGTTAACCCATATATGCCCTTGGTCGTTCATCAAAAGCGAAATCAACTTGAAACAGTGAGTGAGGATGACGAGGATAGGAAGGTTTTAAGGGCAGTAGGTCAGACGTTGAGGGTGGTTGAATCGTCACATCGGGCGACGATTAGCAAAGGCTATAGTTACAGAAGGGTTTTGTTGTGGTAAAGGACAACGGTGAAGACGTGAAATAGTGTTGGTGGAAGAGGTCCTGACAAGTGACGGTGGTGTTAGGAGAACATCGGCTAAAAAATGTGTGGGTTAGTCAAGCTCGGTAACGGGTCAATATCAGCATCTTTGTGTGGTGTCGGCGCTTGGCTATCAATATCAAAGACAGATTGTTTGCGTTTTTCAATCATCTGAATTTGGTATAATTGTTATATATAGTATCGTCTCATACAACCTATAGTCTCATGCCGGGTGTAGCGCATATGTTAATGTTTCGAACAAAGAATTATTTTGTTCAACGCTTTGATAAATCCATTCGGTGTATCTGTGCCGCAACGCGCACAGGGTCTTAGTTTTGGACTAATTTGTAAACAATTTTTGTTTTATGATGCAGAGTCACGTTGTGTATGGCGTCGCCGCAATGCGCGACGGGCCAAAATCTAGTTTGAGTTCAAATTCGAAATATTTAACCATCGAGCATTTGGCTTTTTCTAATTGCACCTAATATATGAGTATTACTTGGGGAATCCCCCACGCACAGTGGACCCGGGAATAGGGAATCAGGAAAACCTCCACTGAGGTCTGCGGACCATTTTTGACATGTATTATACCTTGAGAATCCATAATGGCAGTAAATGGATTCTGTGTCAGGTTTGAGGTGTGACTTGTACATCACCATTTTACTTATTATAAATTCACCTACATGTTTCAGTATGATAAAGTTGTTTACATAAACTCACACACGAACTCACCAAACATTATATTTGACAAAACCTATTTTAATCATGTGTTCAAGTACTGCTTTTGGATGGACTTCAAACGTGAGGTATGTAATACAAGCTTACGGATTAGAGATTAATTTTCTAGAGACTCAAGTTATGGTTCGTTAGGTGACGTTTGGTAGAAGATTCAAGATGCAATGATTACGATATTGAGGATTTAGAGCTAAGTTTGGGTAGATATCTCTTCAGCTAGTGGACGTCTCAACCAAAGCCGCTTCGATGAATGCCACGATTCGTCACTGCATTAATTATTTGTTGTTGTTACTAAGTTGTATTAATATTATTTTCATATTAGACTTGTATAAACATTAACTATAGTCATGTGTTACTCCGCTGTGCAAGTTTGACATCAATCTGTATTTCGTCCAGCCCACTTGGTCGGGGTGTTACAAGATTTGTTTACAGAGACATTAGACAAACAACTACATGAGCTGGATATTAGATTCAATGAGCAAGCGATAGAGTTGTTATCTCTTAGTGCGACTTTATGTTCAAAAGAGATTAATGTTGATCAGATTGTTCTTTTGGTTGAGAAATATTATCCCAAAGATTTTACAGAGCACGAGGAATCGATTACGTTGTCAATTAGAGACTTTTCAAGTTGAAAGGATAAATAATGCAAAGTTAAGTGAGGTATCAACTCTTTCTGATATTTGCAAAACTCTCGTAGAATGTGAGAAAAAAAAAAACATGTACGAATTGGTGGGAACAAGTGTCTCGGCTAATCTTGACACTTTTAGTTTCAACTGCAACAACTTTGAGAGGATTTTCGGCGATGAAAATATTCAAGGAATCGCTTTCACAATAGGATGTCATATGAGTATCTAACAAATGGTATAGTGATTTACATAGAAAAAGAAATTGTTGAGAACTATGATTCGAAGTCCATAACTAAAGAATTAAAAAATGTTAAAGGTCGACGGGCTAAACTGTAATTCTTAATCCAGTTACCCACCCTTTTGTCTCATTTTTAATATTTTAGTGTCTATGTTCAATTGTTTGTTAAACAATGCTTAGAACTTTGATATTTATTGTATTTAATGTTTGACTAAACCCAAATCGAATCACCGACCCAATCATATCACCCGAAACATAGCTATAGAAACAAAAAATTAGGTCCCGTCCTGTGACCGGTGACTTTTGACCCCCGGTCCAAATTCTCAAGCTTCACCACTATAATCAAACTGAATTATATAAACTACCTCTGGTTGATCACATGAAGTCGTTGCGGACACAAGTTTGTGTCTGAGGTGAGCCGCCTGCGTGACTCGATGAACCAGAACTTAGGGCTGTTCTTGAGGCACTCAATATCTGCCGGATGTCTCTTTTTTCACAATCTACAATTAAACCGAAAACAATTAGGGTAAATATTAATATACCTAAATATAATGTAATGTTCAATCAAATATACCCAAATTCAATGTAATGTATAATCAAATATACCTTTAATCCATCTCTCGACCACTGAACGAAACTATGAAGCATATCACCAACATTTTTAATGTGTCGGGTTTTGTTACTTCAAGAACATGCATTTTCTCGCAACCTTTAATGACATTAGCCACTGTAGGATCCTATCTGAAGTTGGTCATATATGCCCTATAGCCACTGTCAGTTCATCACTATCAGAGGCGTCCCTAAGGATTTACATACAATGTCTATAGCAATAAACGTAAAACTTAGCAAAATAATAGTATTAGAATGAATGAAGTTAAATACTACAATAGACTAGTATCTAACCGACAGTTTATGAAGCTCTCCTCACATTCTGGATATTTTTTAAGTCCCAAATGGAATAAACGATGAATAATAAAAGTAAAATTAAGGTAAAAATAAATATAGTTCGTTAACTATATAAATAAATATATAAAATATATAAGTATATAATATAAAATAGGGTTAAAATAAGCAACTTGTTAAAATAAAAACAAAAAATAATATCTAGATATTTTTTAAGTCCCAAATGGAATAAACAATGAATAATAAAAGTAAAATTAAGGTAAAAATAAACGATTGCCTTTTTATTGTACATATATACATTTTGCAAAGTCGGCTTTCCTCACAATAGCCACTGTAGCGCTACAGTAGCGCCGATGAAATGACAGATATACCCTCCTTCTAAATTCCCGACGTTGGCCTCTCCTCGCCGCGGCCTCTTTTTCCCAACCGTAACAGACCGGAAAACCTTCCTTCTTGAGTCCGGTGCAAACGTCAAACACACTCGCCGCCACCGTCGCCGCTAGCATAGATCAACGATTGCCTGTTTATTATTTTTAATTTTAAAAATAAAAAGATGATAAGACTTTTTTTCAAGTACTTATTACTTTACTAAAATACCTTAAATATCATTGAGTATTTTATACAAATGTCATCATCTTCCCCACTAAAGCCATTACCCTGTAAATTTGCACAGATCTATGAGCCATTTCCAACCAATAATAAAGGTTATTGCCAGTGTATGGTGGTTACAAGCCCACCCTCCAATACATATAAATCCACCAATATCTATATAGGATTTCCTTTAAAAAAATGTGCCCTCGATATTTTCGAACCCTAGCTGGTTAGCCTCCCCGGCCCACCCTTGGGCCGCACATGATTACTATGTTTTTTTTACTAATAAAAAGTACTATTTCATTTCAAGTAAAGGGCAAATTACATAAGAATAGCAGGTAGGCGGGCAACAAGCTGCGCCGCCACCCCTTTTTGGATAGAGAACCATAATCTAGAGAATACAAAGCCTTGCCCTGGGAGTCGAGAAGTTGTTGTGGACCACCCGCTGGACTCTCGTCAGAAACCTGATCGCTTCCGGTGCCAATGAGCCAAAAGTGTCAAAAGCCAGAGGGACAAAAGCATGTTGGTTATCCTCGCACGCTTTAGCGTGCTTTGCCACCTTGTTCGACTCTGCTCTAAGTACTGCTTGCCCCGCCACGAACCCACTCTCCCTGAACCCCGCTAAAGGTGACACACCGTAAAGTCCACGCATGCGTGTTTCCCACCTTCCCAACCAAACACTAGCAGGTCAGCCGGACGTAAAGTGGACCTCCCTTCAGCCGGGTCTGTAAGAAAGTTAAACCGGGGCCTCTTTCTTTGCCGAGATCCCTACTCGTCTAAGAATATCCATTAAAACGTCCCGAACGAAATTGTGCCTGTACTTAAATCCCGGTAACTCTCTACAATGGAGGGCATGCTCCCCATATTTATCCAAACACGCTTTACGGCAAACCGGACATGTTTCGTCATCCGGAAAAAGGGAATCATCAAACGTATTTAAGGACTACTTTATATTCCACCGCTGACATTCGTTGCCCCATTCCTTCAATAGGGATAACTGTTAGGAAATCTTGGGCGTGAGGCCTTTGTAAGCATTCCACTATGTTAGAAAATGGAAATAGTAACTCACATTATGTCAGTTTCTGCAAAACCATCAAACATTTTTTTTTATAATATATAACATTTTCATTTAACAATCAGGGATCTTTCTTGGAGGTCTCAGGTTCGATTCCCACGAGGACATAATGAGAAATGATAGATGACTCATGGCCTATGGTCATGAGTTCGAGTCCTGATCTCGCCAGGTTTTACCAGTTCACTACTGTCATGCCTTCGGGCGGGTATGTGGGTCGGGTTTTCCCTAGAAGCGGGTTGTCGGGTGGGCTAGGGCTTCATGTGTAACAACCCGACCGGGTGGGGGCTGGTCGAAATGACAGATTGGTAACAGACTTGCACAACGGAAGCAACGATAACTAATATTTAAGTGTAAAAATACACATTCTAATCCAAAATATAAATACATAACTCAATTTAATAGTCTTCTAACTATGCAGGGACGAGTCGCGCGCGGCCGTCGAAGCAGTTGATAAAGTGTGTTCCGCTAGTCGATCCATATCCCAATCCAAGCTTAGCTCTAAATGCCTTAAACCGCTATAACTTGCAGCTTGAATCTTCTACCGTAACCATCTCTAATCAACACAAGCTAGTATATACCTCGTCTTCATGTTTATCCCAAAGCAGTACCTGAACACATGCTTAAAGAGTTCGGTCAGCAATTATGCTGGGTGAGTCCGTGTAAGTAGTTAAATAAATCTAAACAGTTTAACAGTTCGAAAACAAGTTTACATAGTTCAAAACACACAGTGATGTACAAGTCACACCTCAATCCTAACACGGATCCATCTACTCCCTTTATGGATTCCTTACGGCATAACATATGCTGCAACGGTCCGCAGACCTCAGTGGAGGGTTTTCCGGGTTTCCGGATCCACTGTGCGTGGGGGATTCCCCAAGTAGTACTACCCATATATTAAGTGGCCCAACTCCCTTGGGTTAATGAGTGTGCATCTGGTTTCGGGAGCCCTTGTCACATCAAACAGTTTACACAAAACAGTTTACACACACAAGCATATGTTCACCCCAAAACAGTAAAACAGAAAAAGGGGAAGTACACGAACTCACCTGTCCTGTCATGCAGTAATATGGTATTCCAATGCCTCGCGTTTGTCTATCCGTTATTTAGCAAGCACCTACTCAATGTTTATAATCATTAGTGCGTGTAACCAATCTCGTGGTTACACGTGTGGCGACTAGGATCTTCACTCATACCCATAAGTTACTTATCATAAGATTTATTATTGTTAACTAGGTAGTCAAGGTTCACTTCATGGCGTTTATGTAATCTACATGGTTTCGCGTGATGGTTCAATATTTTAGTTGTCCATCCTACATTTCAATAATTCTTTCAAATCCCCTTGATATATAATACCTACGAATATCACCTGTTCGTTCAAGTGTCATTTATATTGTTTATAAATACATTATTTTGTCCATCAAAACCACATATTAACTTGCATATGACTAAGTGCTTTAATTCTACAAACATTTATCTTAAGTGTCCAATGTCCTTCCTTTGTCTTAATGGTTCGTCAAGTCGTCTAATGTCTAACTATCCTTGTTTCAGTATCATCCGCACATAAACCTTTTCGTATAATATATATATCCAATTTGGGCTCCGAAATGCTAGTCAAGGTCCCACACGTATAATACGTTATAATTGAGCGATAATAATATATATAAGTAATTGTCTAGCTAGTTCGGGTACTCGGTTATACCTTCCGGGTCCCTGTGGCTGATCGAGTTGACTGGGCTTTGACTCGTCATTGACCGATGTTGACCTGATCCTTTAAACACTCATAACACCATCAATATCTAACCTATAATATTGTCATCCTTAACCTCAAGGTCCTATTTATTCCAAACGAAACTCAAGCTGAAAACCCAATTACTATCACCGAGACCTGTGACCACTTCTACCCTTTTGTATCACCAATCCTTACATCCATAATCATCATCATCTTTGGTGTCACCGGATCCCCAACCCGACTCCCTGCTACTGCCTCTAAACCGTACCCAAACTACCATCGGTAACCACCTAAACAATCAAAACTAAACATAGATCAATAATCAAGGATCTTGAAGCTATCACCGTCGCCGCCTAAGACCCACCACAAAACCATAACCAAAATCGGAACACTACCCCACCACCGTCGATAACCACCACGGAAACCATCGTCTGTGATTCCATAAACCCTATCAACCGTCACCTGTAACCAAGACTCTAGCCACCCTCGTCCACTGTGAGCCCCTAATCGGAACCCTAGTTAGACTACGCCGCCGCCACCCGTCTCCTACCTCTTTCTGTTTCTGTTGTCTGCTACCCTTGAATCTGACGAGCCGTCCGGTCAAAGACCCCAACCAATTCCACCGATCCTTTCCTTCTCCGGTTCTCTCTCTAAATATCAGCTCTCTCTCTCTCTCTTGCGTCTCTTTCTCTCTCTACACCTAAAAGATTGTAGGTACGAGGTGGATGTTATAGGGGTGTGGTACCCGAGGTTCGCCGGATCTCCGCCGCCGTGGACCACCGGAGACCCACCAGTCTCACCTTCTTCTCTCTCTGCCTTGTCTTCTTGTCTCTCTCTCTCTATTCTCTCTCTCTCTCTCTCTCTCCTGCGTATTATAGAAGCAGAATGTGTAATGTGTGTGTAAGTGTGATAAATGGTGGGTTTTATAAAACCAAAAGTGGTTTTTGGTTGTGGTGTTATGTAATGGTGAGGGCATGTGTCATCTTGTAAAGATGACACATGTCCGGGTGATGACTAGGCAGAGATCACAGGTCGGGTTCGTATTGCGTATCGGTTCGGTTACGTAACGTATATATATGAATAATAATTACATGTATTGATTCGGTTTTTGATTTCGTGTATAAACGTGTTGTTATAGTACCTCAAGGCGTAAAAAAAAATTCTGGGCCTATAAACGGGTTGTTACATCATGCGTCTGGGGTGGGCCGGGTTGTGCCCCTGTCTTTGCCACTGGGGGCCGCATACAAAGTACCCGGTGTTGTTTAGTTGGCCGTTCAAAAAAAACCTATCTAATACATTACCTCAATAGATGGATAGGCATGAGAGCGGTCCACTAGACGCACCAGCGCCACGGAAACCTATGCTCGAGATGTTAGACGGCCCCGTTGAATTGAGCCTCCCTCCTTGTTTACATCCAAACTATCGCCACTTGTTGCTCGTTTTTTTTGTTGCCATTGTTAAAAAAATCCCCTTTAAACCTTTGCTGAACCTATATAAGCTCAAAATCCAAAACTACATCCAATATCTATATATCTATATCTATATTACCCTATTAAAGAAAATTGTATAGATAGTATGGTAATTTTACATGAAGTTTAAAATGACATACCAAGAGCTATAGTGTAATTTCCTTATTTTTACCATATTTCTTCCCTTTATGCCCCTAAATGTGTAACCTTTGATGAAAATTGTACAAATAAGTAATGCACGAATTCTAGATCACTGTTTTTGAAACTGTTCATTATTCGGATTTCAGTGGCATTGTCTCTTCTACATCCCATCATCGCCCTCTTCTATTTATTGTAGGTGATTGAATGCTCAATTGATGAGTCTTCCACATCAATGATAGTATGGTAATTTTACATGAAGTTTAAGATGGCATACCAAGAGTCATAGTGTAATTCCCTGATTTTACCATATTTCTTCCCTTTATGCCCCTAATGTGCAACATTTGATGACAATTGTACAAATGACTAATGCACAATTTCTAGATCACTGTTTTTGAAATCGTTCATTTATTAGGCTTTGAATGGCATTGTCTCTTCTACATCCATCACCACCCTCCTCTATTTATTGTAGGTGATTGAATGCTCAATTGAAGAGTCTTCCACATCAATGATATTAAGTTTTTCATCCATTCATCCGTTTTCATCATTCAATTCCATAATTATGATATTCAATTGGGTCATTGATTTGGATTAACTGATGTCCAATGCTCCAACCTTAGAGTTTCCGTTTCAAATTTCATTAACCGGCGAACCATAATTGGAATTCACGATTGGTCACACATAATTATTATTATTATATTATATTGGGTTATTGGATTTTATTAATCCGAACATTGACAAATTGGCCAATATTAATCCCAACTTTAAAAAATACCTGTGTCGGTCCCAACTTGTAAAATATTTCCCTTCACTGGTCCTTTACTAATGGTGATCTTGATCAGTTGACCACCACCAACAAAATGAAGCTCATTCTGTTAAAAAAACAGACGATCAAGACCACCATTTGTAAAGGACCAGTGAAGGAAAAATATTTTACAAGTTGGGACCGGGCACAGACAATTTTTAAAGTTGGGATTAATATTGGCCAATTTGTCAAAGTTCGGATTAATAAAATCCAATATCCCTATTATATTTAATCAAAATGGGTATTGCAAGTTTCACACACTCACCAAGTATCATTTGAAGCACCACAATAAATGCAACCACTTGCTGCTATGGTTTAAGATTTTTACCGCCGCTGCGGTTTCACCGCTGCCGTTGCCGCCACCGCCATCAGTCCGGAACTTGTGCAGACCGCTGCAGTAATTCTGACGTAACGCTTTCAAGGTACCAATCCATCATTTTCTTCATTATCACTCGATTTCAATTGTTTGATGTTGATCGTCCCGTACAATTTTTGTCAATTGGTATGTTAATCGTTAGATATGTAATGTCGGTTCAGTTCTGTTGGTTAACCGTTAAGTCAAAACATTTGATATGGGTTATTTTTTTAACTTTTGTTTAGAGTTTGACTTAAAATCAAACCCAAATAATTATAACAAAAAGCGTGACCCCCTTTTGTACTTCTATAGTCAGCCCGAAATCGCCCCGTCAACATTAACGGTACTATGGCTTTTACATAGTCGTGTTGTTGATACCAAAAAGATATGCCATGACATATGCCAGTTGTAGGACATGCGTTTACCGATGATCTTAACCAACACCGTATTCATTTTTTTAGTTTTATATTATCTTATTATAACAACAGGATGGATAGTATGGTAATTTTACATTAAGTTTAAGATGGCATACCAAGAGCCATAGTGTAATTTCATAATTTTTACCTCATTTCTTCCCTTTATGCCCCTAATGTGCAACTTTTGATAACAATTGTACAAATGACTAATGCACGAATTCTAGATCATTGTTTTGAAACCGTTCATTTATTCGGCTTTGAATGACATTGTCTCTTCTACATCCCATCACCGCCCTCTTCTATTTATTGTAGGTGATGAATGCTCAATTGTAGAGTCTTCCACATCAATGATATTAAACCTTTTCCTCTATTCATCCGTTTTCATCATTGAATTCCATAATTATGTTGGGTCATTGATTTGGATTAATTGATGTCCAATGCTCCAACCTCAGAGTTTTCGTTTCAAATTTCATTAACCGACAAACCATAATTGGAATGTATGATTGGTAACAGATAATTATTATAATTATATTATACATAATCAAAATGGGTATCGCAAGTTTCACACACTCACCAATTATCATTTGAAACACCACAATAAACGCAACCACTTGCCGCCACGATTTAAGATTTTTTACCGTCGTTACCATCCGTCCAGACATGCAGTGACCCGGTGGTCGGACCGGCGAACTAGTCCTTGGACCAGGTAAAAAGGGGATCAGACCAGAAATTTTATAATATTGGTGGAATTTTTTTTTAATCTTATTTCCATCTTGAAACGTGGCAAAATGGGGACAATTTGTTTGATTTCTTTTCGTCTGGGAAGTGATCTGCTGAAGCATTCTCTGAGCATTTCACGAAGTTGATGTTTGTGAGCTTTTTTTTCTTCTAAATGGTCACCAATTCACCATAGGTTAAGAATTTATTTGCTATTCTAAAACGCAGCAACACATGCATGGTTTATTTGGTCGAATAAAACGACAAGATTTTTAGTTTGTCACAATTCTGATTTATGTAGTTTCTAACTTATGCTATAGTCAGATTCAATTCTTGCCTTGAGAAGTATATCAATGAAGTATTGTATCATAATTCATTTATTTGGCTGTTATGATGTAGGACGTAGCACTAAAGTGAACATTCCACCACCAAAGAAAAGGTAAACAAAATTTAACTATAAGCTTTATTTGAATAATGTTGCATATAGAGAAAGGATTGGCAACTGATGTGGTCTGTGAGGTTCATTATGTTGATTAAAGCTCTATTATTTCAGGTACATTTTTAGAAGAAAAAATTTTAGGCTTTCAGCTCATAAGTTCGCTTTTTTTTTTTTTTCATGTATAACATACGGGTCATCTTCACCCGTGTCAAAATAATTTATTTCCCAAAAATCAAATTATTCTTCAACAGAGTCCAATTGTTGACTATTGTAAAATGGTTTTATCCTTGATTTTAAATACTTTTTATTAGGGAAAGGTTTATTGGATTTTAATACTCCTAACTTTCAGAGTTTGGCTGACAATACTCCCAACTACAGAAATGTTTGCCAGCACTCCCAACTTTTAAGGTATTTTCCACTAGCACTCCCAAACTAACCCAGTTAGTCCCAAACTAACCCAGTTAGTTTGTTCAGTTAGTTTGCTGACGTGGCATGCTGACGTGGCCATTATTGCTGACGTGGCATGCTGACGTGGATGACACATAAGATGCCACATCATCTTCCACAGCATGCCACGTCAGCAATAATGGCCACGTCAGCATGCCATGTCAGCAAACTAACTGGGTTAGTTTGGGAGTGCCAGTGGAAAATACCTTAAAAGTTGGGAGTGCTGGCAAACATTTCTGTATTTGGGAGTATTGCCGGCCAAACTCTGAAAGTTAGGAGTATTAAAATTCAATATTCCTTAGGGAAACGACATGTCATCAGCTATAAACGAATTCTGATTTGTTTAGTTTGTTTGCTGGTGTGTAGTTATGGCCTAGGTAATTTTTAGTTTTGTTTGATGATAGGTATTTTATATTTAATTCAATATTAACTTTTAGTTAACATTCTCCATGGAACCTACTGCAATATTGTTTTACTCATGTTACTAATAACCTAGGTCAATCCAATTAAAAAAAGTTCTAGTCGATGGCGCTTGATCAATATACTTTCCTATACTCACTTTATTTGTTAACCCATTGTTGAACTTAAAAACAACACTTTCTTATTTTATTTTTTCCATATTTTACACAAGGAGTAATGGAAATAAATAATCTCAACTATTGCTCTTTGGCCGATAATGATATTAACTAACGAAAATAACCACTAGCGGTCCCAACTTTCGACATATTGGCCACCAACGGACCCAAACTAACTGAGGCTAACTCCGTTAGTGTGATGCTGACGTGGCATGCTTAGGTGACAAAATAAACCTACGTGGCATCCGAGGCATCCAAGGTGGCAAAATGGTCCTACGTGGCATGCCACGTCAGCATCACACTAACGGAGTTAGCCTCAATTAGTTTAGGTCTGTTGGTGGCCAATATGTGGAAAGTTACCAACTAGTGGTTATTTTCGTAGTTGGGACCATTATCAGCCAAAAAGCAATAGTTAGGATTATTTATTTCCATTACTCCTTTACACAATGAGGTTCATATTTGCCATAAGGGATTTCAGTTCACATGTCGAAAACAATGTAAATCGAGAAAGTTGCTTCTTGTAGTTGATATACCAATAGACGATCGCGCCTTGCAAAAATGGACCTTGCGCTATGCACCACATGACACTTTCCATGTATATGTTCAGCAATAAACATTTAACACATTTTTATGCGCTCACTGTTTCTTTACCAATCATTAACAGTGCACATGTTTTATTTTCTCGCGGCCTGATATGATTGAAGCCATAACACACAAGTTTTTTTATACTATTGTGTGTTCTGATCTGATGTGTCCCATACATACATATGATTTATGTTATTATTTTTCTCGCGGGTTGATATGATTGAATCCATAGCACATAAGTTTTTATACTATTGTGTGTTCCGATCTGTTGTGTCCCATATATACATATGATTTATGTTGATTATTATTCACCATATGAAGTTTTATTTGTCTCCATAGACATGCTGGTTAAGTACCCACATAGAAAGAAAAACCTCTTTTAGATTCATTTCAAAACATTTGAAAGAGTTGTTGAAATGTATGATTTTGAATATTTTGGAGGGCAAATGTGTCTACCCTGCCACGAAGCACCGGTGAAAATTATAGTATATTGCTTTATGTGAATTGATAACTTAGTTATCTTACTAAATTGGTATTAAAAATAAATTACGTGAAACCCACCACGTAACATGCGCCAAAAAACCACAACTACCCAAGACAACCTTAGAGATTGTCCGTGCGCGTCCCCCGTGTTCATCTCTCTCTCTCTCTCTCTCTCTCTCTCTCTCTCTCTCTCCTCTCTCTCTCTCTCTCTCTCTCTCTCTCTCTCTCTCTCTCTCTCTCTCTCTCTCTCTCTCTCTCTGTGTGTGTGTGAAGAATGTCCTATAAAAGACATCTATGTAACCCTGATTGTATATATAGCATTTTTTATTTTGTCAGAAAAAATTATTTTAGGATCCATTTTAACAAATGAATTAATTAAGTCCAAAATTTGAAAAGATGAATAAGCGAGTTTATATATAAAAAATGCTATATATATTCAGAAAGAGGCTATACTAACTGAAAAACTGCATCTTCACAAATTCCATCTCTCTCTCCCTCCCTCCCCCTCCCTCTCTCTCAAATGTTGAAGCATTTATCTATGTTTCATGCGAATCTGGTGCAAGTTCATAGGATTTAGTTTCTGGGTTTTTTTTAATTTGACTCATCACACGTTTATCTCGTATGGTTCTAAGATATAAATACTTTGATTCATTTTAGGCCATATAGTATCAACTTTAATCCCGCAAACCCCATTCGTCCTAGTTGGGAGAAGTGTATGTTCGAGTTTGCACTTGCTTTTGCCTTCTCGCTTATAGCCTTCACACAAATTCAACAAACTAGTATTAAACATATACATACAACAACAATAATAATAATAATAATAATAATAATAATAATAATAATAATAATAAAACAATAATAATTAATTTACACATACCAAAAATTCTTCGTGGTCTTTTTATGAACGAATTAATCCCATGTGTAGGATCAAGATATGCATATTTCTCAAAAGGCCTTTTTTTCCTGTGTTAACATAGTTGGTTGCAAGCCTACTTCTAAATTTTGTACAAAGTTTCTTTGCTTTTCTAAGCATAAATTTTTTCGGCCCATCATTTTGAATATTCCACAACCTCTAAACATTTACAATACAAAAGGTTAAACATATTGCTAAACAAATATTTTATATTTATGATAATTTGTAAAAAGACAAATAAAAAAACCATACCTTGGCATCCAACCATAGTTCTCCCCACCTATACAAAAACGTTTGTCTAATCTTCAACCCAAACCATGAAATAAATGAAGAACACATTGCACCCATGAAATAAACGTTTTTTCATACCAACACCTCCAACCCCTTCAAGTTTATCCGAGTGACGAGATTGAGGTACACCAATACTATCTACACCTTCCAATAACATGTACATAATTCAATCACCTCCTCAGAAACATATCCCTTAACAAAACTACCGTCTCGTTGGTTACGATTTCTTGCATAACATTTTAAGAAACTCATATATCTTTCAAAAGGGTACATGTAATGTAGAAATACACGATCATGAGCCTTAATTTCTCCTATAATATGGAATATCAGGTGAACCATCACATCAAAAAGGACAGCGGGAAGTACATATCTAATTCACATAGCGTGATGATAACTTCTTTTTCCCATGTATCTAATGATTGGCGATCAATAATTTTCTAGTATATCGTGTTAAAAAACAAACAAAGTTTTGTGATTGTATGTCGGAAGTTCTCTCGTAACTTCCACGAACTGCAACTGGAATCATACGTGTCAATAAAACATGACAATTATCAGACTTCATACCAAGCAGTTTATTGACACTAATTTTTTAATGTTTGCATAATAAGTTGATGCAACCTTAATATCATGTAAACGTTTGCAAAACTTTATTTTTTCTTCTAATGACATAGTATAACACACAGGTGGTAGATACATGCGGTTGGTTCTCTAAATAAGGGCAAGCTCTTTAAATATTCTCATGGCTACGATGTCTTTACGAACAATAATCCCGTCTTTAGTTTTGCGAGAAATATTTAACAATAAGCCTAGCAAGCTATCAAATACGTTTTTTCGATATGCATAACATATAGGCAATGCCTAACATCTAAATGCTTTCTGGAAGGTAACTCCCAAAAGATTGACCGCTTTTTCCAAAAAGCACATTTCTCAACACGAGTTCTTTTTCCCAACATAGTGTTTAGACTTTTAACTAATGAAAATGCATCAAATTGTTTCCTTATTGTCCAGAGCCGTTTTCTTCCGAAAATGTCCCATATATACATTTTTTTTTGTGGAATTTTTAACCATATTCAACTTGTCTCATCTTCGCAAACAGGACAAGCTTTCTTACCTTTTGTACTGTATCCTGACAAGTAACCGTACGCAGGAAAATCATTTATGGTGCAAAAATTCATACACCGCAGTTCAAATTGTTCTTTCTTATAAGCATATACATGCGGTACAGTTGTACGCCTAAACTCTATAGACTTTTTAAGTCGTCAATCAAAAGAGACAGATTAACATCAATGTCTTTACTTGGTTGTTGAGAACGATCTTATTTGGAAAAAGAGGTTATTTTTAGGAGTTAGCTTACGGGAAGCATTTAGACGTTAGGCATTGCCTATATGTTATGCATATAAAAAAAAACGTATGTGATAGCTTGCTAGGTTTATTGTTAAATATTCATGACAAAACTAAAGATGGGATTAACGTCCGTAAAGACATGGTAGCCATGGAAATACGTAAAAAGCTTGCCCCTATTGAGAGAGCCAACTGCATGTATTTGCCACAGGCGTGTTGTACTTTGCCAGGAGAAGAAAACAACCAAGTTTTGCAAATGTTTACAGGATATTAAGGTTCCATCAACTTATTCAGCAAACATTGAATGATTAATGTCAATGAAAGACTATAAATTCCTTAGTATGAAGTCTCATGATTTTCATGTTTTAATGACATATATGATTCCAATCGCAGTTCGTGGAGTGTTACCAGAGAATATCCGACATACAATCACAAAACTTTGTTTGTTTTTTAACATGGTTCACTATAAAATTATTGATCCATAGTTATTGGGTACATGGAATAAGAAGTTATCATCACACTACGTGTATTAGAGATGTACTTTCCGCCGTCTTTTTTTTATGTGATGGTTCACCTAATATCCCATATCGTAGGAGAAATTAAGGCTTGTGGTCCTATATTTCTACGTTACATGTACCCTTTTGAAAGATATAAGAGTTTCTTAAAAGGTTATGTAAGAAATCGTAACCAACCAGAGGGTAATATTTTTGAGGGATATGTTTCCGAGGAAGTGATTGAATTATGTACAGGTTATTTGGAAGGTGTAGATAGTATTAGTGTACTTCAATCTCGTCACTCGGGTAAACTTGAAGGGGTCAGAGGTGTTGGTATGAAACCAATCTCCCCAAGTGGTGATAATTTACAAATTGCATAGTTATTGGTCCTAAAACACATGGTTTTTCTTGCTCCATATGTTGAAGACCACATGAACATTTTACAGTCGACATACCAGGGTAAGGACAATATGTGGTATTTAGTAAGCCACAACAAAGTGTTTTTGATGGATGAAAACTAAGGTAACAACAACTAATGTTGATAGAATAGTAGCGAAGTTAGGGCAGGGTCCTATTAAAGTTAAATCGTACCAAGGGTATGACATTAACGACTTAATGGATGAATCATGAAGCAATGACCAGAATTGCCAAAGACTCTTATTACGGTGTCATACAAGAAATTTGGGAATTAGACTATTTTGATTTCACTAAAACTTAATGAAAGTGGATGAATAACCGTACGGGTGTTAAAGTTACAAATATGGGTTTACGCTTGTAGACCTCGGAAGTGATGACTATTCATTTGATCTATTCATTCTCGCAAAACATGTCACACAAGTGTTTTTTCGTCAATAACCCGAGCAACCCAAGATACCACACTGTGTTGCGAGGTAAACGACATTTTATTGGTGTTGACAAAGTCGACGATGAGGAAGAATATGACCAGTTTGATGATCTACCACCATTTTCTGTTGGTATTGAACTGAGTAAATAAAGGATTGAAGGCACCATATACTTACGATCTGACCACGAAGAAGGGATATATTGTTTATAAACCACATCAAACTAGATGAATAAGGTTTGAGATAATACATTTATATTCATTATGTATTAGGTTTTAAGTTATAGTCTGTTTATTAATACAATTTTATTTTATGCAAGATAGACGACGATTAATGATGAAGATAAGCCGCATGTTAGACTGTCTCATTTTTTTCGTTGTATTCGACATTTTTATGGACAAGCCATAAAAAGATTAATATTTTGGATCTGTTTTTCTTATGTTACTTTAGGTAGATTAAAGATTTTCTTTGGTAGATTAATTTAATGAATATTATTCAATTAAAAGTAGTTCATGACATTGTTCGGTTGGAAGTACATAATTCTACCCAACATGATTGAAAATCCACTCTTAACTATGTACGAGGAAGATTGATAAAACTGTGTAATTAGTCTGAATTTTTTAAGTAAAAACATGTAGTAATAAAAAGTTTTGTTTTAAATAAGATTGTTGTAAGAACCAAAGGTCTTTGGTTCCTGTATAGTGCACATCTTGCGTTTAGGTCGGCCATCGGGACTGTAGCAAGGGAAACCGAACCGGTACCATTTGTTCATCCCAAGTTTATTCCATCGACTCTTATCTTCAAAATCAAACCTTCCATTTGAGTTACACCATGATGTTACTGTATGTATAAAAGGTTTTCTTGAACGGAGTTTCTTATTTTGCTTTTACCGAATGTTACAATGGTTATGTTGTGGTTTTCATAAATATTTATGAAATTGTTATAAAAATCTATATAATTTTTAAATACATTTATGATATTATGATGTCAACCGGTCTGACCAATGAGCCAGTAAAATGTCTGGTTAAATGTCCAGTCTGGTTATGAAAACATTGGGTTTAAGTGCAAACCAGCCGAGCTTAAACGAGCTCGAGCCCTAGCTTTACGGTATGTTTGGCAAGAAGCTTTTAATAGCTTTTAGGAGCTTCAAGCTTTTAAGAAAAAGCTCCTACTCAATAAAAAGTCTTGTTTGGTTGAAGGGGCTGGAAGCTTTTAGGTTGGAGAAAAAGCTCTATAATGAAAAGCTACTAGTACTAGCTTTTAAGAAAAAACTCTACTGGCTACAAGCTTTTAATTAGTAAATAACACAAATACTCATTCTATTTTAAAAATAAAATAAAAACTTTCTTTAAAGTTTTTAATTATGCCTATTTTCGTCATTTTATATTTTTTATTAAAAGCTCCAGCTACTCTGCCAAACATCAAAATATATTTAAAAAGCTTCCAGCTACCAGCCATCAGCTAGTTTTGCCAAACATACCCTTAGAAACAAAGCTCGAGCTTTCATAAGTTAAACGAGCTTGTGCCTAATCGAGCTCGGGCTCGGCTCGTTTTCACCCCTAGACTCGATAAATAAACAAGCTTTGTTTTAGGCTCAAGCTCGATAAGGCTCGACTCATTTTTAGCTTTTAACCGAGCCGAGCTCGAGTAGCTCGCGAGCGGCTCGGCTCGTTTGCCACCCCAAGAAACTCAAACCAAAAATGATTTATTAAATTATTTTGTGTCTTCTCTTTCTCACACCACTCCTATTAGACATCATCTTCATCGCCATTTATGAATGTGTTGCTTTGTTTTTTTAAACAGCCATGAATAACCCATATATTGATTAAACACTAAAACCTAGTTTGTATTTTTAACATAAAATTCAGAAACCATGCCAAAAAAAATCAAAACTTTCTCATAAAAAGACCCACTCCCGCCACCATCTGCACAGTCCCGCCTAAATTTTGTAACTGTCCAGTGTCCACGATCCTAGCTTCTTCCCCATTACTTTGTGTATCATGATTTATTTTTGACGAGTTGTTATATTTTGTTGTGTGGTTTATGGATTTCAAATGCAAGATTTAGGTTTTAGTTGTGATTTCTATATGCTTCCAATCAAATCAAATATCTGTTAAATAGTTTAATTAACATAAATACATCTAAAATCATTGTGTTGATAACATTTATGTCTTGTTAAACATTGTTATTGGTTTTGCAAGTCACCTTCTATAATTAGGGGAAACTTTTAGTTCATAGTTCATGTTTATACTGATTCTTGGTTACTATTACCTTTGGCAAGCAAGTTTATAACTGGTTTGTAGGTGTGTATGCATATGTTTTTATGTGTGTATATAGTATGTATATGTATCTTATTAAATAACTCTAGTTATGTTTTCTCAATAGTAAACCATGTAGCTATGTCAACAAGAGGGAAGAGAGGCAAACCTGGTGTTGCTTCTTTTCAAAAGAATTATAAAGAGGAGGATTATAAGGTGGACTTTGACAAAAATAATCGGCCAATGGGTGCAATGGGTTCTCCATTTATGTCATTGTTTGGGTTGAAGATTAGACAAACGTTTCCATATGAAGAATTTCGAAAGAAACAGGTGGGAAGAACTATGCTTGGATGCCAAGGTATGTTTTTTTTTACACATTATCATAAATATGAAATGTTTGTTTAGTATTATGTTTAGCCTTTTGAATTGTAAGTTTTTAGAGGTTGTGGAATATTCAAAATGCTGGACCAAAAAAAAATTATGCTTAGAAAAGGAAAGAAACTTTGTACAAAATTCAGAAGTAGGCTTGTAATTAACAAACGAAAAAGGCTTTTTAAGAAATATGCATATCTTGATCCTGCACATTGGGATGAATTCGTTCAGAAAAAGACCAATGAAGTATTTTTGGTATGTGTAAAATAACTATTATTGTTGTTGTTGTTATTATTTTGGTATGTATATGTTTGCAAGTATTAATACTAGTTAATTTGTTGATTTGTGTGAAGGTTATAAGTGAGAAGGCAAAAGCAAGTGCAAACTTGAACACACACTTCTCCCGACTAGGACGAACGGGGTTAGCGGGATAGGAGTTCAAAATTGATACCATATGGCCTCAACTTGTATTAAAGTATTCATATCTTAAAACCATACAAGATAAACGTGCAAAAGCATGAAGAACGAGTCAAAAAAATAAAAACCCAGAAACTAAATTTTATGAACTTGCACCAAGTTCAAATGAAACAATGTAAATAAATGTGTTTAATTAATTAAAGTTGTATATACCATAGAAGAATTATTCAGAAGTATTTTTATAGGTCCGTACTGAGAGAGATGATAGAAGATGGTAGTTATTTTGCCGGAAAGGGTGACCCAATTGTTAGAGTGATGGGACGTGAACACGGGGTGAACACAAGCCGGTGCCTCAAGAATAGCCCTAAGTCCTGGTTCACTGAGTCACGCAGGCAGCTCGACTCAAACACAAACCGGTGACATCACAACGACTTCATGTTATCACCCGCAGGTAGTTTATATTAATTTAGTTTGATTTGTTCATGTTATAACAACTTGTTTGTTATTTTAGATTGAGCAAGACGCTCCGTATGAACTACAAATGCCTATTCAACAAAACACTGATCAGATGACTTTTCTAAGAGATGGGCACTTTGATGGTCGTCGTAAAATGTCTTCCTAATGATGATAAAGCAAAAAAAAAAAACACTTACTAGTTACTAGGAGCTCCCTTTTGCTTGTTGATTTAGGGGCCAGAAAAACGTGTAAAATTCATTTCTCTTATGGGTCTGCACATTGTAACCGACCTATATTGCTTCCGAGACTGCAAGGAAAATTTATGTTATTCTCGAAAACCACTTACACAAGAACATGGCATGCTACTAAGATCTTTGTTATTGCACCAGCTCCCCTGAATTCAAAAGAAACAGAGTGAGATAAAATGGTGGAATAAAGCTTGTTTTAATCTTACATATCTTTGTGTAAAGAACAACACATATTCATTAATCATCTACAAAAACCAAACATAAGCTCTAACTTGCACGCATATTATGAAACTATAATCATGTGGCATCAACCAATTAAAACGACAAGAGTACTGGTCGCAAAGCAGTCAACTGATAAGACCAAGTATCAAACCCTAAGACGCAAATGCAACTCTAGATCACAACCTATACCGAAATACTAGCCTAAGTAAATATATACTCAAATGTTTTTTTAACTAATAGTTATAAACTTAAAAGACTAAATAAAAATAAAATAAAGATAAATTCAACTGCTTATACGAAACTAGGAACCTATAGAAATCATATAAAAAGAAGACTGGTTACTTAGGTAAAATCCCTAGACAATACCAAGAAATCATGAATCTGACAATTAAATTGGGACCATATTCTTATCTATCAAACCTGTCAAGGATAGCTGACTCAAGGCGGGATAAGGGGCTGTTTGGTTGATTAAGTGCTGAATCATTAAGATGATCAGAATGGTTAAGAGGCTCTGAATGGTTAAGAGCTGAATCATTCAGCATCCCTTATTAGCTTAATGATTCAGCACTTAACCGTTTCATTCAGATGCTGAAACAAACAGTCTGAATGCTGAATGATTCAGAACTGAATGGTTAAGAGGCTGATTAAGAGGCTACCAAACAGCCCCTAGGTAAAAAAATGCTAAGATAAAATTGGATCGCCCCAGCGAAACCAAATTCCACAGAAATCCTTTAATTATCAAAAACTCCCAAAATGTGAAGCAAGTTTAACCTTCGTGAAAGAAATCCTAGAAAAACCCTAAACACGAATAAGAAGCTGACTCCGCTCCAACGATAACCAAACAATGCCTAGTTAGTCAACTTAGCAATTCCGAATTATATTCCTAACCTTCGGAAAGGGATTGCACACCTTAGTTAATTGGTTTTGAAAACTTTTTAAACTTGCTATATTCCTAACGGAAAAAAGTGATCTGAAAACCTAAGTTATCAAACCAAAATAATTTCTAGGTCCAGGGAATATTCCTATGTTCCTAGACCATCAAAACCAACAAACAAACAATCAAACCAAAGAAACACCGATACACAAATATTCAAAATCAATCAACAAACCTAAACCATGTAATTCAACCCATCCAAATTAAATACCAAAAATCATTAAATATTGCATATCATGCGTCTAGTTCAAAAACCTAAGCAACCAAATGTAGTTTAGTTCATAATAGTCAGAAACATAAATCCAAATTATTAAAAACATTGTCCATCATGTATCTAGATAATAAAAACAAACCAACCGCGAGGATTCAAATATTCAATCTTTAATGCACCCGGTACCTTCTCCGTCTCCAAAATACCTTCAAGATTCGATCACAGCAGCTCAGGATCGAAAATTAAGTTTCTAGTCCAAGTATAATATCCTGGCC
This sequence comes from Ambrosia x helenae, assembly GCA_030844895.1. Classification (NCBI taxonomy): domain Eukaryota; kingdom Viridiplantae; phylum Streptophyta; class Magnoliopsida; order Asterales; family Asteraceae; genus Ambrosia; species Ambrosia x helenae. The sequence goes on from JAUTDX010000994.1 coordinate 24,303, forward strand.
GTCGACTAGGTTGTTGATATAAATAAACATCATCCTCTAAAAAACAATCTGGGCCACATTAAACGAATTGGGCCTGTGCTGGAATACAGCCCGCGTATCGCCAACTAGTGGGGTTAAATGGTCGCGTGCCATGGTGTGATGCCTTATGGCTCGTTGACTTTTTCTCTTGGGCTCATTAATGCTTATCTTTTTTTTTTCTATTTTTTTTTCTGATGCCTCTCGAGACTACAAACACCCTCAATTATTTGTTTTTTATCTTTTATTATTATTATTATTTTTTTAAATAAATAATCTTTCATTCATAAACACATAAACGCGACTAATTACATCAAGATAGCGGGCAGGCGGGCAACAAGCTGCGCCGCCACCCCTTTCTGGATGGCAAACCCTAACCTACTAAAAACGAACCCGTGTCCCCCTGGAGTCGAGACACTGCTATGAATAACCCGTTGGACTCTAGTCAGGAAACGGATGGCTTCCGGCGCCAAAGAGCCAAAGGTATCAAATGCCAGGGGAACAAAAACGTGTTGGTTCTCCTCGCAGGCTTTAGCATGCTTCTCAACTTTCTTCGCCTCTGCTTTCCGCACAGCTTGCCCTGCTAAAAAACCACTATCCCTCAAACCAACCAGAGGAGATACACCTGTTAGGTCGACGCAAGCGTGTTTCCCCCCGGCCCACCCAAAGAAAAGCAGGTCTGTTGGACGTATGGTGGATCTCCCGTCAGCGGGGTCCTAGAGGAAATTCACAGGAGCCTCCCTCTTGGCTGAGATCCCAGCCCTTCTTAAAATGTCCCAAAGAACGTCCCGGACCCAGTCATGCCTATATTTGAAACCAGGCAGCTCCTTACAATGAACCGCGTGTTCCCCGTATTTGTCCAAGCATGCCTTACGGCAAATCGGACAGACTTCATCTTCATGGTACATGGGGATCATCAAACGATATTTAAGAATTGCCCTGCATTCAACCCTAGACATGGTTTGGCCCAAACCTTCGATTGGGATAACATTCAAGAAATCTTGGGCATGAGGGCGTTGCTAGCATTCAATAACTGCCTTTTGGCGGGGGGACAGATCAAAAGTTTCACCCAGGCTCTGTGCGATTTTGCCAAAGAGGGCGTTCGCCAAAGTGTTCTCGTCGCGATTAGTTTTCTTCGTTTTTAGCTCATCTCCTCACAAACACCTACCAAATACAAAATAAATAAATAAGTAGTAAAACCAACTAAAAAACTAATAAAAATCTAATAAAATGACAAAATACTAAAATAATATAATATAGGCTAAAACTAATAAAAACATTATATAAACGACTCAAATATAGCTCAAAATACAAGGGAAAATAAGTGCGTTTTGCAACACTATCACTCTTCGGTATGAGTTAATTACCACTTTGGCCTAGGGCTGGTTGGTGACCTCTTAATGATTTCACTTAAGAAGTTGTCTTTCAATCAGCCTCTACCAATTAAGTTTCAAAATATGTTGAATGGAAATTTTACCTATTTATCTATTCACATGTTCATAACCCCCACATGACTACTCACACACCTTCTCATCGACCCACCACCAACTAATCAGATTGAGCCGAGTCAGGCCTTTTACTGATTCAAAGTCTATTATCTAATCAGACCTCTTAATGGCTCAGCACTTAATGGTGCAGAGATCGCCAAACAACCCCTCAGTGTGTTTTGATGGTTTTAATTAATTAGTTCAAATTTAAAATGGTCAAATGCTTGAGTACATGGGTTTTTCTAATTGCACCTACTTGATTCCAAATTGACTATTCATGTCGGTATTTTTAAGCTTTGTGTAGAATTTTAGGGTTTCAATACACAACACAAACAAACAACAAAATAACAACAGAAAGAAGAAAGAATGTAGGCGACAAAACGGTGACAAGATCTTATTTATCCAACCCAAAACAGTTCCCCCCAATAACCCAAGGATTCAACAATAGAAGAATCCTTTAAACAATACAATGTTTGGATTATGACTACTGATGATTTAGATCAGTAGTCAGAACCCTAAGGAAAACAATACAAGATCAAACTATCAACTATACCTAATACAACGAAGAAGACAACTCAGAGAAACCCTAAAAGAGAAAGTACAAAGAAAAATAAAACATTCTAGATACAAATGAACGAAACAAAGCATTATATATTGTGATCTCGAAGCTTCGTCAACAGAAACAATCCAACGGCCTTGATTGAGTCAACAATAACAATCCAACGGTTATGAATAGATCTCGAACACAGCTGGCCCATCTCAGTCACTAGCTCAAACCCGGATAAAACTTTTAGCCCAATAAAACTATTAGGCCCAACAACCTGTATAAACAAATACCAGTCCAACAAACAAAACAGACTAGCCCAACACACTTAGTAATTGAATTAGATCATAAACCTTTAATTTTAACATCCCCCCTTAATTCAATTACTAAACATATCTGTCAACCCCAGCTGCATACAGAAATTTTCATGTTGTGACCCATGCAAGCCTTTAGTAAAAATGTCAGCTATTTGCTGACTTGAATCTACTTTCAAAATTTGAACAAAATTAGCATTCACCTTTTCTCTCAGGAAATGCAAATCCAATTCAAAATGTTTGGTCCTCTCATGAAATACTGGGTTTCGGCAATAGAGATAGCAGACTTGCTATCACAAAATAGTTTTAAAGGCAGGTCTGACTTTAAACCCAATTCACTCAAAATATTAGATAACCACACAAGTTCACAAGTAGTCGAGCATAAGGCTCGATACTCAGCCTCTGCACTCGACCTAGAAACAACACTTTGTTTCTTGCTTTTCCAAGAAACAAGATTTGACCCTAAAAATACACAAAATCCAGTAATAGATCTACGAGTTTGTAGACACTTTGCCCAGTCTGCATCCGAATATGCAGACAAAGCAAAACTATTGCTTTGTTTAAACAATAGACCTTTGCCAGGAGACATCTTAAGATATCTCAACAACCTCAAAGCAATATGTAAAACAGCTTCAGTCGGTTTATGCATAAACTGACTTAAAAACTGCACTGTATAACTTATATCCGGTCTAGTCAAAGAGAGATATATTAACTTTCCTACCAATTTTTGAAAACCAGTAACATCATCTATATACTTCTCAAATTTAGAACTTTTCATAGAAAGAATATAATTTTGTTCAATAGGAATACTAACCGGTTTACATCCGAGATACCCAAATTCACTGAGTAAATCTAAACAATATTTCCTCTGATTAAGACAAACGTTATTCTCAGTATACAAGACCTCTATACCTAAAAAATATTTCAATTTACCAAGGTCTTTGATTTGAAAACTTTCTTTTAAAAGCTTTTTAACCTTAACAATTTCATTCTCATTATTCCCAGTAATGACAATGTCATCAACATACACCTATAGCACTATAAACATACTATTATCAGATTTAACAAACATAGAGTAATCACACTTACTCTGAACAAAACCTATACTAACAAGAACTTCAACAAGTTTCTCATTCCATTTCCTAGGAGCTTGTTTTAATCCATATAAGGATTTCACAAGCTTACACACTTTAGACTCATTTTCTGAAGAGTATCCTTCAGGAAGAGCCATATACACATCTTCAGTTAATGACCCATACAGAAAAGCATTATTGATATCTAACTGAAATAAAGATCAACCATTCTGAACAGCAAGACTAACAACACATCTGACAGTGACCATTTTGACTACTGGAGAAAAAGTTTCTCCAAAGTCTATACCCTCTCTCTGATGATATCCCTTAGCAACTAACCTGGCTTTATATCTTTCTACTTCCCCAGTAGACTTATACTTGACCTTGTAAACCCATTTACACCCAATAGCTTTCCTATTTGAGGGTAAATCAGTCACAACCCAAGTATTATTTCGATATAAAGCTTCCATCTCACTATTCATTGCTTCAACCCATTTTGGGTCTTTAGAAGCTTCATAGTAAGATGTAGGTTCAGTTATTTTATTTACATTTGACACAAAGCACAGATTTTCACTAGACAGGTTTGAATAATTCACACTTTTATCAATACCATATTTAACTTTGTTATCTAAAACAAAGTCATGATACCTCTTAGGCAACACAGATTCCCTAACAGAATGCCTAATACTAGAAGTCTTATTTCCCTCAGGAGTAATAGTCTCTTCATTTGACTCCTCTAACCTTGAGGAATTAGTCCCCCTACCTTCTCCACTATCAGGTGGCTGTCCACTAGAATGGTCTACCTCACTGAAAGCACTAGGTGGGTCATCTAATTGACCTCTAGGTGAAGAGTCATGAGCTCTATCAGTTCCCCCTTCATCATCGGGAAGTCTTGTGTTTATTAAGTCACTTCCAGAAACATTATTTTCTAAACAGTCAAAAAAGTTTAAATGATCAATATTATTCAAAGACTTTTCTTTAAACTCAGTTTTAAATGGAAAAATATTTTCATAGAATTTAACATCTCTTGAAAAAACAACTTGTTTATTTTCAAGATTTAAAATTTTGTATCCCTTTTTTAAAAAAGAATAACCTAAAAGAACACATTTATTTGCTCTACTGCAAAGTTTATCAGGATCATTAAAAACAGTTTCAAAACACAAGCAACCAAAATTTCTTAAGTGACTTAAAATGGGGGGAACCCATGAATCAACTCATATGGACACTTACCATTTAACACAGAAGATGGAACCCTGTTAATCAGATATGGAGCAGTGAGAACACAATCAGACCAAAACTTAAGGGGAACACCACTTTGGAATAGTAATGCCCTTGCTGTGTTTAAAAGATGTCTGTGTTTTCTCTCCACAACCCCATTCTGTTGTGGAGTGTAAACACAGGTTGTTTGGTGAAGTATTCCTCTTTTATTACAAAATTCACTCATTTGTTTATTTATAAACTCAGTTCCATTATCACTTCTAAACACCTTAACAGACTTTAAAAACTGAGTTTTAACCATTTCATAAAAACTAACTAGGTTTTCATATACCTCACCCTTTCCTTTTAACAAATAAACCCATACAGACCTGGAGTAATCATCTACTATAGTTAAAAAATACTTGTATCCTTCCCTACTAGTAATTTTGTAAGGTCCCCATACATCAAGATGTACAAGATCACCTACTTCTTTTGACTTATGATCACTAATAGGAAAAGGTACCCTAACCTGTTTTGCCTTATGACATACCTCACAAGGTTGAGAATCAGACACTCCAATATTAAGTTTATCTTTTAACACAGCAAGAACTTGACTAGAAGGATGTCCTAGTCTACTATGCCAAAGATTGTGATCACTAATACTATTAAAGCAAACATTACTGAAACTCACATTATCACCTACAAAATACAACCCATCCTGCTGTCTACCAGTCACCAGGACTCTCTTTGAATTGGAATCCTGGACAGAACAGGTGTATTCATTAAACAAAACATCTAGTTTATTGTCCTTAGCAAGTTTATGCACAGAAACTAGATTAACACAGTAATCAGGAATGTAAAAACACATCAGTTAACATAACACCATCAGCAAGTTTTATGTCTCCTATCTTAACCACTTTAGCATTGGTTCCATTTGGGTGTTTGACCTCCATATTATACATAGAAACATCAACAGAGTTAATCAGACACTTATCATTTCCTACCATGTGTTGATTAGCTCCCGAATCCATTATCCACCCAACAAACAGAGCATATTTTAACATGCTAGAACAACTTGAGAAATTTTTAAACAGAGTAGACAGTTTATTTAAAACAGACAGGCTTGAAAAACCATTAACAACAACTGACTCACCTCCAACATTTGAACACTGAGGATCTCCTCCTGACTTCTCACTGATCAAACTCATCAGCTTTGAAATCTGTTCAGCTGTGAAAGGTGAACCAGAAGTAGAACTAGAAGCAACATTAGCACACACATTGTTGTTGTTGGACACACTGGTTTTATTATTAAAACCATTATTAAATAATTTATTAGACTGATTTAATGATTGATTAGATGGTCTTTTCTTAAAACCAGGGGGATATCCCACAATTTCAAAACATCTATCTATAGTGTGTCCAATCATATTACAATGTGTGCACTTGAGATTAGGATGAGGTCCTCTATTATTATTATTGTTGGACCTTCTCCTATTATCAACAACTTGATTAGACTTAGCAACAAAAGAAACATTAGAACCCTTTGAACCACTGCTAGAGCCTCTATGAGACTCTTCTCTAGAGACAATAGCAAAAGCTGCCTTCACTGTTGGCAATGGATCACTTGTCAACAGTGTAGTTCTAACAGGCTGATATATATCATCAAGCCCCATTAGGAATTGCATGAGTTTAATGAGAGCATTAAAATCATTGAATTCCTTTGAAGCTTGACAAGTACACACAGGTAACTGAACTATAGAATCAAATTGCTTCCACATAGTATTCAGTTTATGATAATACTCAGATACAGAACTACCATTTTGAGCTAGACTATTAATTTTCTGATGCAAGTTAAACATAACACAACCATCAACCTTATCATATGTTTCTTTAAGGTCTAACCAAACATCTCTAGCAAACTTTGAAAACACTTGACCAAGATACAACTCTTCACATACAGAATTTATTAACCAAGACAAAACAACAGAATTGCATCTATCCCATTGATTAGCAAGCACTTCATCACTATCAGACTTAACACAGGTGCCATCTATGAATCCCATTTTATTTTTAGCTTGTAATGCCAGTTTCATAGAGTTAGACCATACTGAATAGTTTTCAGTCCCTTTTAATTTTATGCTAATAATAGACAGACTAGAAGTATCACTTGGATGAAGGTACAAGGGATCACTAATGTCCAGTTTACTAACCAAAGTTTGATCAGCACCTGGATTAGCACCCCCTCCACCTCCTCCACCAGAATTAACAACATCACCCATGATAAAACAGATAACAAATACACAATCAAATGATAAGATCAATCAACCCTAGAAGGACGAAGCTGAGTCAGTGTACAGATGGTGGATTCGTCACTCAATGGTGTCCACCCAGTTCTTAACTCAGGAGCCCTTTTATTAACTATATATCTATATATAGTATTTATATATAAACAATCAACCAGACAATCAGACAATGAAACAAGAACAAATACCAAACAGATCAACAACTAAGACACCAAGTAGTTTGGCCAATACCGGTCCACCCTAACCCGGTCAGTGCCTCTAGACACAACAAAACAAAACTTAAACAAGAATGGAACGATCTCACCGAGTTAACTCGTAGTCTGTAACCTTCACTTAGGGTTACACGACCAAAGAGCAAGCAGCACAGCTATCCAAAGCCCACAACCACGAACCAGAACCAAGATCCAGAGCAGCCAGCCAACAACAGTTGACAACAACCCCTAGATCTACAAAAATAACCAGATCCAAGTAATAGACAAGATCTACTGAGATCAGATCTATTACAATCAAATACAAAGAAGAACAAGACCTATAAACCAGGTCAGATCCTTCAACCACACAACAGATCTGTTAATATTTATTAACAGATCTTTATAGAGCAAGAACCAGATCTACAGAGATCAAATCCTTGATCTAATAACAGCGGAAAAACAAAAAAAACACCAACAAGATCAGGAACCTGGCTCTGATACCATGTAGAATTTTAGGGTTTCAATACACAACACAAACAAACAACAAAATAACAACAGAAAGAAGAAAGAATGTAGGCGACAAAACGGTGACAAGATCTTATTTATCCAACCCAAAACAGTTCCCTCCAATAACCCAAGGATTCAACAATAGAAGAATCCTTTAAACAATACAATGTTTGGATTATGACTACTGATGATTTAGATCAGTAGTCAGAACCCTAAGGAAAACAATACAAGATCAAACTATCAACTATACCTAATACAACGAAGAAGACAACTCAGAGAAACCCTAAAAGAGAAAGTACAAAGAAAAATAAAACACTCTAGATACAAATGAACGAAACAAAGCATTATATATTGTGATCTCGAAGCTTCGTCAACAGAAACAATCCAACGGCCTTGATTGAGTCAACAATAACAATCCAACGGTTATGAATAGATCTCGAACACAGCTGGCCCATCTCAGTCACTAGCTCAAACCCGGATAAAACTTTTAGCCCAATAAAACTATTAGGCCCAACAACCTGTATAAAACAAATACCAGTCCAACAAACAAAACAGACTAGCCCAACACACTTAGTAATTGAATTAGATCATAAACCTTTAATTTTAACACTTTGTCATCAGATAACGAACAAGAAAGTTAAATAAATGTCATGTAAGATCGGTGACATACATGTAAAATATATGTGGTTAAAACATAAAAATAAACTTAAATGACCTTACTGGCTTAGTTCAAAAATGCTTGAGACGCTCTGAAACGTTTTGGTTTCCAAAAGTCAAGGCATGAGACGAGAGTTTCACGTATGTAAGGCGCTCTCAAGTTTTAAAAAAAAAAAAAAAAATTATTTATATATGTCAACATGACATATTTTACTTGTTAATCAATCATTAACACAAAAACATAATTATAGAACACCCTTATGTAAGACTCGTTTTTTTTTTAAACATATAAGTAGTAATTTAACAATACCCATTAGATAAACATGTTCAACATCTTGTCCATCAACCTACCCACAACTAGCCACATTAGTTATAATTACAAAGATATTGTTCAAGTTGGCTACCATGCAAATCTATGACCCATTTCAAAAGACATGTACAAAACACATTAACAACTTGTTAAATGACTCAAAGATCTTCTACTACCATGGTACCCAACCCCAAAAGAAAACTTGAGCGTGCATAGTTCAACCTCCCTCGAGACTTGATCTTCATTCATGAGCTTTACCTAAAAACCAATTCAATCAAACAACATTAGTATGCTAAAAACCATATCATCATCTTAACCTTGGAAAAACAAGTGTTTCCACGAAACCATGTAAAACACAAACTTCTACCATTCGACCTATTAAGGGCAATTCCACCTTTTTGACCCATTAAGGGTACTCCCACTATTTTGACCCGTTAAGGGTATTTCTACCGTTTTGACCCGTTAGGGTGCTTCTACCTTGTGCAAAACTTCCACTAGTTGTAATTTGTGTAAACTCGAAGTTACTTCATACTACTATCAAATCCGTCAATTTCATCCACAACATTATATACATGACAAATATAACAAATATACTCATTAGCTAATTAGTTGGTGGTAACCAACTTACCTTTGTTGCGCGCACCTTGTTCCGTATGCTCACTTGAACTTTCCACCTTCACACCTACATAGTGAAGGAACTCATGCTTTAGATTTTCATGCTCTACCCATGACCACTCATGGGTCAAAGTGAATAACTATCAAAATCCCATAGTTACAACTTCTACCAACATGTTTAGCATGAGAATCTTACAATTTCACATATTCTTCAACACTAGGCATTTTATCATACAATTGGTGTGCATGTTCATATATACAAACTTTCATTTCATTCCATGATGCATTATTTCTAATTCTACATTTATTTTTTTACAATCTATCCTTCTAGACAACAATCATACTTAATCACAAGAGTTTCCTTGGTGTTGAGGTCCTGTTGACCTTTAAAAAGTCAACAGAAACCTTCTTCCAACACCCACTTAAGGCACCTTCTTAATTCAGCCCTAAAACAAGAAATTAACACATAATCTCTTTAATTCATACCACTACACATAGCAAGCATGCATTTTCAACCAAAACATGTAATCATCACAACATAGTCATGAAATCCATCCTATTACTTTCAAACCCATCAAACTTTATTCTACAACTTACCAAGAGGATTAGCTTTACTAGTAGGTTAGAATTTGTGAACATGCAGGGGATTTGAGGTATTCTTCTTCACCAATTTTCAGCTATGAAGGGTGGTTTGGGTGACACCCTTGTCGCCACTTCTTCTTCTTTCCTCTGTACTTTTTTTTTCTTTCTAAACATTAACCCATTACCCCCTAATCTTTCTATTATAAGATTTCCACCTCTTGTCTAATTCCCACCCCTCAAGAATGAGTTAATTATATAACTAACCATACTTTTACCAACTATGGTGCTACCACTTAACCCAAGTAACCAACTTTGTAATTTTTATGTTTATTAGGTGTATAACTATCAATGCGCTATTTACAACTAGGGGTGCACACTTTTGCATACTTCATATATTTACGCATACATATGTACTCATACCAACCCTATATACATACACCTACGTACATATATACATATTTATATCCACATTTATCTACTACTATAATATAACATTTTTGGGGTGTTACACCTTAAACACTAAAAACCATAACTAAAACATACATTGGAGTCGAAACACACTTAAAAATCTTTAAAAAAAAAATGAATTTTGACTGTTGACCGAAATAAACCTTGATTTTGACCTAATATTAACTTAAGCAACGCCTCAAGCTCCTTAGTGCCTCATGCCTCACAACGCTTTAAACAAAAAAAAACGTTTTTTTTTTTCAAACGCCTCACGTCTGAGGCCCCCATTTTTAAACCAAGCTCACTCGAACAATTTTTTTTGTAAGTGGCCTAGTTGAAACGCTCCTAAAACTTAATTATTATATGACTAGTTTTTCCCCGGGAATTTCCCGAGATAGACAATCTAATATGAAGTGACAAAATGTGTGTACTATAAAGGGAATAAGCCGTTTTTTAGCAAAAAAAAAAAAAAAAACTGTAAATGATCAACACTTGATAACTCATAAAACCTACTCCTAATTCTACGTGTGCGCCATTGCTCGAGTGAAGTCTTTGTATAACTTTGTCACTTCCTCGTGACACTTAAAAGCTGCGATGTGTACCTTGAAAAAAACAAATTGGAATCAAATGTTATGTCATGATGATGATGGGCGATTTCGATGTGTAAAGTGAGCATATGTGAAAGAATGACATACATGTTTAATCTTTATTATGAATATACAATCAATCACCTTGGATGACACCAAATAAAACAATCAATAGGTAAGTGATGAAGATCTATTTTGAAGATAATAAAAATGATCTAACTGTTGTCGACTAAAAAGATTGTAGGACGGTAACTTTTCATGTCTCCTAACTATTTTCTTTACTCATACATAATTTACCACGTGTTGGGATTGAAATGAGGCTAATTAGGGTTTGGATTGAATTCGAGGGAATGGGAACTTTGGTTAACTGGGTTTTTAGGGTTCAGGGTGAAGGAGAAGGGAATACGTATCTATAACTATTAATAAAAGAATTGACTTATAATGATGTGGCATTCAATGGAGGCCTTAGTCTCCTCATTAAATGTGCCACGTGGCATCATGTGGGATTTTTTTTATTTTTTGAGTTTTTTTTATTTATAGTTATAGGTAATTAAAATTATTTTAGGAAAAAATAGGAATTTAAAAACAAAATTAAATTTCTTTCTCATGTTTTCTCCCGTAACTTTTAAACGTTAATATTTTTTATATAGGAGATTTTTTAAAGAAAAAAATACACCAAATTAACGAGCGTTTTATTATCTTTCCAACGAGTAGCATAGTGCTATATAAAAAACGGAGAAAAAAACCAACTATTTTTGTGGGGTTTTGTTTTCAAATATATTTTACTCTACTAATAAATCACTACTTAGGGTTTTTTATATTTGAATAAGAAACGATAAATATAACTTCATAGGCAGAAATTCCTTTTTTTTATATTTGAATATGATAACTTATGGCAGAGATTTGTCCAAAATAAATAAATAATAATATTATTATTATTATTATTATTATTATTCAGTAATCATGTATTGGCAAATCATTAATTATATTGTCATATTAGATATTTTATTGTGTCATATTAGATATTTTAACCTGGGACGCTCCGGGATAAAAGCTAGTTAGTATTAATAGGAATAATAGTTTTGGCAGAAATTTAAGAGTGAGGATGATCTCATCAATTGCCATGTGTGCTCATCACAATAGATTTATAATGTGTGGTTTAATTACGTGTACTTGACATTTTTAGCTTTTAACAAAACCAAATTTATCCGAGCTAGAGTTTCACTTTTTTTCTTAAATTGCAATTAACTAGAGTTTCTTGTAAGACTATCCGTTGTGGATAGAGGTGAGCAATGACTCTATCCTCTCATATTGAGCCACGTAAGCATCCAGTTGGCAGGGTGATAAAGTTGCTGCTCACTAGCCTGATGGTGTTGTGGCTAGAAGTGAGCAGTAGCTTTATCCAGTTTTTATTTATTTTTTATTTTTTTAAACTTTGTTATTTTAAATTTATAATATTTAAATTGTAACACAAATTAAATAATAAACATAAATTTTTGCATTAATAAAAAAATTAAAAAGACATAAAATAAAAAAAATAAACTACTAAACTACTCGTCCTCGTCGTTGAGGTGTTCTTGTTCCATCTCGTATTCCTTCACGAGACGCGCTTGTTCTAATTCAAGTATCTTCCGACAAGGCATTGGTATGTGGCTAAAGTCTTTCGCTAAAAAGTCCATGTCCCTCATTCGAACTTTATGGACTTTAGCTTTCGCCGTCATCTCCATTGTCGTCCTTATTTTGCTAATTTCCCCGAGAACTTCGTATCGGCATCGTTAACAGGTTGTTTAGCCTTTGTCTTGTCCCTTCCAGCGGGTCGACCTAGGGGAGACGAGGGAAGACCCTCATCACTGTTTAGGTCAACCCCCACGTGAGCGTCTGAGCTCGTAGAGGAGATGTACCCACCCGATGAGGACATCTTTGCTCGCTTTGATGATGAGCCGCATTCGCTCATGTCTTCAATAGAAATTAGCTCCACCCATTTGGAGCAATTACGTAGGATTCTCCACAAATAGTCTTCATCCCACGTCTTGTTGGTCTTGTACTTGCGTAAGACCTCTTCTTTCCACTCGTCACAAGTAAATTGATACACGTCAAGATCGCTTGACCGCTCGTTCGCACTCGAGTAGAGTTCCTGTTATGAAGGTTCGTAAACAAACCCACATATTTCCTAACCTCGGCCCACCGGCCGGAAATCATATCCGCCGAACGTATTTGACTCCCTACTTGCTCATAAAAGAGGTCTCGGATTCGTTACCAAAAAAATCTTAGCCTTTTGATAATCGGCTACATAAGAAAAAAAAATATTAATGTTAAAAAATCAATTACGTATATTAAAAACACTATATAGTTAAAAAAAAATGCATACCCGCTTTTCGATCTTCTGATACTTCAACCCAAGCCCGACAAAGGGCTATTTTCTCCTCTTTGGTCTAAGGGGTCACTTGACGCCTTGGTCGAATATCTTGCTCGGGCAATTCACCGCCCCTACCACCACCCTACCACCACTTCGGTCGGCCGACCTTCCTCAGCCACCACCTCTAGCACCACCTCGGCCACCACCTCTACCACTTCGCCTTTGAGTTGTTGGTGGTTGTGTATTCGGGATTACTAAATCCGGTGAAAGTGAAAGTGGTGGCATTTGGCTAAAGTTAACTTCAATTTCGTTCGTTGGACTAACATCATACACTTCTTCCTCAAGGAATTCCATAGCGGGTTGGTAGCATCCTTGCCATTGTGAGGAGTCCATTTTTTGTTTGCTTGATTTTTGAAGTGTAGTTTGAAAAATGTATATTGTATTTGACTGTTTTGTGAATAAAAATGGTTTTTTTTTTGTATTTAAATAGGCCAACTAGTCGTTGGCTAACGGCTAGTGGCTGCCAACGGCTACTTTTTGCTCGCTAACAGATGCGAGTGCACTAACGGCTACTCGCTCGCGCTTGCCTCGCTGAAGGGTGTTATGATTCGAGTGATCCACGTGGAATGTTTTGTGGCTCGCAGCTAGTCGCTCATGGACCAGAACAAGTAGTCTAATCATATTTTTTTCTTGCAATCGCAGTTTTACTAGAAAGCATATTTCAGTTGTGGTTTTAGTTTTCTTAAATATCAAATTCATTTATTTAAGCTTGAGTTTCTTAAATATTAAATCAAAGGAACTCTGTGTTTTATTTTGTTTTTGAATTAAAAAATATATAATAAAGCACACACAAAATGTGCAAAGCCAATCCAGTCCTCGTAATTTGTGAACCAACACTGTTGGATATTAGAGTCATAATCAAGGTCAAATAATAAGTCAAACTGGTCAATAAAGTTGAGGGACCAGTTGTGACAAGTTTCAAAGTTATTTTATAGCTTTAATAAGGTTTGGGCTGTTTTTGTTAATGATGAAGAGTTGGAGGGTCATTTCTGCCATGAATCAAAGAAGTTAACAGACTTGTTAACGAACACTTTGGGTATTAGGGTTTATAAATAGGTTCCTTCAATTCGATTGTAGTTAGTCTTTTCTTTCATAATTTCTTTTGTAATTCGTTTTCATATTATCAATAATAAGCTTGAAGCATTCGATTGTTTGTTCTTGTTATCAATTTCATAGGTGTTTTACAACAATTGGTATCAGAGCCAGGTTGCTCTAATTCTGTGAAATTGGTTGTGTTATCCGTGTAATAAGATCAAGAATGGTGACAACGAAGTTCGAGTTGGAGAAGTTTGATAGGAGAAACGATTTTAGTTTGTGGAGGATGAAGATGAGAGCCCTGTTAATGCATAATGGTGTTGTTGATGCATTGAGGGGTGAAGATCATATTCCTGGTGATCTCACAGATAAGGAGAAGAAGGAGATGCTAGAAAAGGCTCATAGTTCGATCATATTGAGTCTGGGTGATAGTGTATTGAGGGAAGTGTCAAAAGAAACGTCTGCAGCAGGTATATGGGCAAAGCTTGAGACCCTGTACATGACCAAGTCATTGGCCAACAGGTTGTATCTCAAGAAGAAGTTGTATACGTTTCAGATAAGCCCTGGTAAGATACTGGATGAACATGCAGATGAGTTTAATAAACTTATTTTGGATCTTGAGAATATTGAAGTGGAATTGGATGGTGAAGATCAAGCCATCATATTTCTCACATCATTGCCATCTTCGTATGAGCATTTTGTGGATACTCTTATGTATGGAAGGGAGACATTGACTATGGATGAAGTCTTGGCTGCCCTGAATTCAAAAGAGTTAAAAAGAAGATCAGATGTGGTAGAAGATGGTGGAGATGCATTGTTTGTGAAAGGGAAGGCTGATCAGAAAAGTTCAAGTTTCAAGGGTGAATCAAGATTTAAGAGGAGGTGTTATGTTTGTCACTCAGAAGATCATTTGAAAAAAGATTGTCCTGAGTTAAAGAAGAGAAAGAGTGAACAGAGGTATGATAATCACAGGCAACAAGAAGGTGAATCATCAGATGATTGTAATGTTTTTGATGTTCTTGTGGTGATCAGTGAAGAATTCTATTTAGAGAAGTGGATCTTGGATTCAGGAGGGTCTTTTGGGATGACATATGATCAGGGTTATTTCAGGGATCTGAAATATGGGTATCTTGGTAAAGTCAAGATGGGTGATGGCAGAACTTGTGAGATTCAAGGGGTTGGGACAGTTGTATTCATGATGGACAATGGTGATATTGTTGAGGTTCATGATGTGAGGTATGTTCCTGACTTGAATAGAAGTTTGTTATCACTGGGTTGTTTAGAAAAGATAGGTTACCATGTGTGGTTGAGAGATGGTAAGGTCTTGGTCATGAATGATCAAGAGGTTGTGATGACTGGAACTAGACATGTGAGTAATGTGTATGTTCTGGATGGTCATGTATTGCCTAGTGAGAAAGAGTTCATGGATCACATAGATGAACAGATGTTGTTTAGAAAGAGTAGTCATGATGTTAATCATGGTAATGGTTCAGAGAGGTGTAAGACTGTGGTGGAGTTGAGTCATAGTATGTTGGTCTCTAGTGAAGGACAATCAAGGGTTCATGGTAAAGAGTGTGATAGAGTTGTGAACTGGGGTCTAGGTGGAGTTTGTGAAAATCTTTTGGTTAAAAAAGATGTGTTTCCAAGAGGGGTAGTTTTGGAAATGTGTAACTCTGAAGTGAATATGATTTCTGAACAGGAAGAGTTGGTTTTAAGAACAGGAAAAGATATGTTCTTAGTGAATTCTGGTGAAGAAGTGTTGTTCAGGATATATAAAAGAGGTTATGAGAAGCCTAAAATAAAAGCTAGCAGGTTTATGCTATGGTTGTGTAGTGTTTTGTCTGAGGTGGAGTGTGCACATGTGAATATCCAGATTAAGGTGGAGTTGTCTGGTTATTGTGCAGGAAAGGTTGCTCAGTTGTGGTTTGATGAAAGGCAGTCCTGTGTTGAAAGGGACTGGGCATGTGTGAAAGCAGCTAATCTTTTGACTAGTATTGAATCTGAGAATGAAGCAAATGAGATCAAGGGTTGGAAGATAATGAAAGAAGATATGTTTTCATTATTGAGTGGTGATACTTGGTTGGTGCTTAGAGGTTCCAAAGATAAGTTGATACTGGTTGAAGATGTGAAGAAGAGCTGCAGTGGCAGAATTGTCATTTTCTGTGGTAATTCTGAGTCAACAGGTGTGAAAGGCTGGAAATGGGTCAAATCCAGTGGAGTTTATCAGGTCTTTAGATGTTGTTTAAGTATGGAAAAGATTCTACAACATGGGACAGATCCTGGTAGTGTTGATTCAGGGGTAGCAGTTGTTAAAGGGAATGGTATAATAGTCCTGGAAAAGTCTGCTGAGCAAAACAGCTGTTTAGTGTTGTTTAATGGCAGTTGTTTGGAAACTGCTGATGGTAAACAAAGGTTTGAAACAGCTGATGGTGAGCAGAGGTTTTGGAACTACTGATGTTAAGCAGTTGATCAGTAGTTTGGATAACAAGTGTTTGAATCAGTAGTTTGGTTAACAGATGATTGATGAGCAGCTGTTTGAGTTTTTGGATCAGATGTTTGTTGATCAGCAGTTTCGAAAAGATGATTTAGTGATTGATTAGTGACTCTAAGGTGGAGATTGTTGGATATTATAGTCATAATCAAGGTCAAATAATAAGTCAAACTGGTCAATAAAGTTGAGGGACCAGTTGTGACAAGTTTCAAAGTTCTTTTATAGCTTTAATAAGGTTTGGGCTGTTTTTGTTAATGATGAAGAGTTGGAGGGTCATTTCTGCCATGAATCATAGAAGTTAACAGACTTGTTAACGAACATTTTGGGTATTAGGGTTTATAAATAGGTTCCTTCAATTCGATTGTTTGTTCTTTTTATCAATTTCATAGGTGTTTTACAACAAACACGAAGGAAACCAGTCACCGAGTCACATATCATGGGGGTAGGGGCACTCCCGGCCAAAGCCGGTTCAACCATTTTGGAGGCCCTAAGCGAAAAGAAAAACCGGAGGCCTTTTCTACATGTCATTATTGTAAACCATTATTTTTTTCCAGATTTGGAACCGAGTACCAGCAATAAACTAAACAATGTTCACCTAAAATATTACATGATGACTAAAACCTGAAATAACACATAATTACTAAAAAACTTCACCCAACTTAGCACCTAATTACAAAATATGTTTCACCAAATTGTACATCAGTAGTAGCTACCTAGCAAATCAACTAATTATTATAAGTCTCACTTAGATTTGGAGGCCTTAAAGTGGAGTTGGGGGGCCCTAGGCAAGAGCCTAGGGTCTTTATACATGAAGTCTGGCTCTGCTCCCAGCAAAGTTGCGAGCCTCACCCAACTCTACTTTGCCATGTCAAAATCACACCCAAAGTTTTGTTGCCGATCGGTTACTTGTTGTCGATCAGTGATTTTTTTAGGGTAGCCGAGAGGGTGCGGCGGTATTACCGGGTGGCAATTAACCATGCCCCCTTTGCCGTGAGTGCCCCTAAGGGTGTTCAACGAATCGAATAACGAATTTTTGAATTATTCGAATCGAATTTCTTGAATTTTTAATATATTTACCTGAATTCGTATTCGATTCGCATTTGCTTAAAATTCAATTTATTCGATTCGAATAAGAAACTCGAATTCGAATCAAATTCGAATTAGGTAGCCTCTTAATAAGCCTCTTAATCATTCAGGTCTGAATCATTCAACATTCAGACTGTTTGTTTCAGCATCTGAATAGAATGATTAAGTGCTGAACCATTAAGCTAATAAGGGATGCTGAATGATTCAGCTCTTAACCATTTAGAGTCTCTTAACCATTCAGACCATCTTAATGATTCAGCACTTAATCAACCAAATAGCCCCTAAATTCGATTTAGTTCAAATTTACCATAAATAATAAGTTGTTTTACTTTTAGTTTTAAAACTAATATAGACTCATTATTTTTAACATATAAAGTCGATGTTGTAAAACAAGATCTCGGAGGCCGAGTACTCCCCGAGTAATCGCTACAAGGTAGGTTGCCGAGGCCCGAGTACTCTAGGCCTAGGCCGAGTACTCCCCGGGTACTCTCCGACTAGGCCGAGAACACCACGAGTACTCCCGACTCCGACTAGGAAGCGCCTAGTGACTTTTGCAACATTGTATAAAATACAAATCTACAAAATTGATAAACAAAAATATGTCAAAAACGGGAATAGTAAAAATAGTGGAGAGTATAGTTTGTTAGAGTTTTATGATGTATAAGGTAAATATGTAAAATATGGTAACGGTAAAAGTTGTAGAGACCATGGATTCTTTGATTTTGACCAAAATTTAGACGTTCTTTTTTTCAATGTGTATATTTGTGTATATAATAATGTGTATGTGTGTATATATGTTTAAAAAAATATACATGTACAGTTTTTATTCGAATTTCGAATCGAATTTAAAATCATAAATTTGTATTCGATTTACTGGACTCAGAATTCGAATTGAATCGAATTCGAATTCTTAATAATTTAATCGAATTCTTGGTAATCGAATCGAACTAAGTTGAATTTCGAATTTTTCGAATCCGAATCGAATTCTGAACACCCCTAAGTTCCCCAACCCTCATACATCCTTGCTTGTCTGTAATTTTCATGAAGCTTTCCATTCTCCTTGCAAACCATTAATGATGCCAAAAGAGTCTAATTGGATTGATACCTTTCAAAATATTGACACACCTTATATATTGTTACAATTTTGGAAGTGAAAAGATAAAAGTTTTTAAACTAATAGTTTTATATCCAAAACTGAAGATTAACAAGAACAGTTTTAGATTATAAATATTATTACAAAGAATTTACTACCAATTTGAAAAAAATAAATAATAATAACTAAAACTCTCAGTTTAGTTTATGCAGACGGTTTCAAGTTCCAAACTGTCAACCAGACCTTTAAACTACCAAACCACCTTTGAACCGGAATGTACAAATCTCAAACCTGCTGAACTAGCCGCCTCACTTTGGCTTTGATGGTTCAAAGAGATTCAATGGTTTAACAAGCCCCCTAGTATGAAACAGCAGTATTTTTGCCATACGAGATACCTAGAAATGAAACAGCAGTTTTTTTGCCATACTACTAACATAGCACAAAATACCTAGGAATGAAACAGCAGTATTTTTGCCATACGAGATCAACAATCAAAAGAGGAAAAACTGGAAAATAGTTGTCAATATAACACTCAAAAGATGCAATAATTAAACATATGATCCATGGCCTAAAATCATCTTTTTTGTCTTTTGAAAATAAAAATTAAAAACAGATAATAAAAGGGTTATTACTTGGCCATCATGACCTTAACAAACTCCTCATAGTTGATTTGACCGTCACCATCGACATCAGCCTCCCGATCATTTCATCAACTTCTTCATCAGTAAGCTTTTCACCAAGATTCGTCATAACATGACGAAGCTCAGCAGCAGAAATGAAACCGTTCTGGTCCTTATCAAAAACTCTGAATGCTTCCTTCAGTTCCTCCTCTGAGTCTGTATCCTTCATCTTTCTCGCCATTAGATTTAGAAACTCCGGGAAATCAATGGTTCCGTTCCATCAGCATCAACTTCATTTATCATGTCCTGGAGTTCAGCTTCAGTTGGATTCTGCCCTAAGGATCTCATCACAGTTCCAAGCTCCTTTGTCGTGATGCAACCTACATATCGTTTAGAATATCGGTAATCAAATAACATGTTATCTTTAAAATATCAAAAAAGCTATCACCGTGTAACTACAATTATAGCAAAATACAATGATCATAATTTTTTTAATTTAACCATTTAGGTTGTTTTATGCAACCATGCACTAAAATATACATTTTATACGACTTTTAGCCTTTTTGACCCGTTCCCATTTTCAGCTAAATATTTTTTTTTTGACCAATTTAGAACAAAAACATGTCAGTACATACAACTTCTGTGTCAAAATAAAGTGTGGTTTCAGTTTATTAACATGAACTATTTTTCGTTTGTAACACATTGTGCTTCTTTCAAGTGTTTTCCATGATGCCTAATCTTTATGAACGGCATTCTTCATGATGTCAAATACTAGTATTAAAAAAAAACTAAAGATATGCAACAAAACCTAAAGTTATAACAATTAGCAAATACTTTTTGATAATCAAACAGAAGCTTGTTACCTTGGTTTAAAAAATAGCGCCTCGGGAGCGCTTTAAGCTCTTGAGGCGCGAGGCTCCAGAAAAATCGCTTTTTTTTCGAAAAGCCCTGGGACACATTTGGGGCGGCGCTTTAAGCCTGGCGCTTGAGGCAGCGCTTCAGTAGCGCCTCAGCCCAAAAACCATTTTTTGCCTACTCTATTTAGCCCAACAAGTGAAGTTCTATGTTGATTCGTATTATGGATTGTTGTATGTTGATTATCGATTGTTATACCAAATTTTCCAACCCCAAATTACTTGCCAATTTATCGATTGTTGATTTGTATCAGCTCGACCCCATCCAGGGGCATGCCCTTGGACCCCGCCAGGGGCTGCCCCGACCCCCGCCATGGGGGCAACCCCCGAGTTGTTTTGGGTTGTTTTATGTTGCTTTCAAGTATTGATTGTTATATCACAAGCATTGGCTAATTGGTATGAATCATATTCGGATGATTTTCAATGATATATTAAGCTGTAGGGACTAGGGAATTAGTTCAAAGTTCAAACTTGTTCCTATATTCTGATGTTCTCTTTTTTCTTCTTCTTTAATGTTAAGTTACTTAATGTTGTCTTCACCTTTAAGGGTGTTTTGAATTTAGATGACTATGTGCTTGGTCATTCTTATGTTTTGAATGCTTTTTTAAGTGTTTAAAGGTGTTTTATAATCATGTTTTTGTGTTTTATGTTTGATTAGAAGGTAGAATAAGTCATATTGACATATATAAATATTTTTTTTTATATTTTTTAATATTAAGCGCCTCGCATACGTGAAGCTCTCGCCTCGCGCTTTAAGCCCGCGCTTCGGGTTTTGGAACCTAAACGCCTCGGAGCGCCTCGCGCTTTTTTAAACCAAGCTTGTTACTGGAACTGAAGTGTAAAGTAACATCCAGTGATTATAAATTTAAAAAGAGATATGATTGGGTTCCTAGTATTTTCTAGAACTAATATGACAGCCCAAAAAAACGCCATATCTATAACATCCATGAACACTATTGAAAGAGCCAGGGAAAAGCGCTTATTCTTTGGTTATTCATCCATGAACACTACTGAACACTAGGAATAGCCTAAATATGCAATTACATATTACAAAAGAAGGCTCTAAAATAGACAAAGTGACAATCCCCTGGTTCATGGCTCATTACCGTAACCAAACCAACCATTCGACCAATAATGCATCAAGTCGAACATACACAAAACATACTTAAAATCAATGTTGCAGAAGGCGCTAGGCGGGCGGTGAGGTCCAACCTAGGGACTAGTCGGAACTAGGCGGAATTAGGCGTTTTGGTATTTTTTATACGTATTTTACATATATATACACAAATTTAGGTGTTTTTGAAAATATGCTAAGATATATCCACATAATACTTAGAAATACTTAGATATATACACATAATACTAAGAAATACTTAGAAATTTAAAAAAAAAAAAAAACCACCGCCTAGGGCCGCCTAATAGCCAAAACGCCTAGATCACCGACTAGGTCCTTATTCCTATATTGAAGTCTGACTAGCGCCTAGGCTGATTTTTACAACACTGCTTAAAATGCAAAATCACTTGAATTAGTAATACATGTTGAAGAATTATTAGTTATAATCAAATCATTAAGTGGTGTTCAACAATAACTATGCTAAATAAGATCAGAATCCAACTCCAAGATTATAGACCATATTATAATAATCCCTCTTTTCAGAAAAAAAAAAAAATGAGATATAAGATTTTGACCTTGGTTTAAAAAAGCGCGCCTCAGGCGCGCTTGAGGCGCCCGAGGCGCTAGGAAAGCGCTTTTTTTGGCCTGAGGCACTAAACTACATGAAGCGCTGTGAGGCGCCCGAGGCGCCAAGACGCTTGAGGCGTCGCCTCAGTCAAAATTAGGGTTTTTTTGGGCCAAAAATCCAAATCGGGGTTTTTTTTAAAGTTTTTTAAGTGTGTTTCAGCTTAAGTGTTTGTTTAATGAAGTGTTTAAGTGTGTTTATAATTATGTTATTGTTTTTAGGATTGATTAACAAGTAGAATATGTAGTATTGACTTGTATAAATAATTTTTTACTCTTTTTTACCTTGGGCGCCTCACATACGTGAAGCTCTCGCCTCGCGCTTTAAGCCCCGCGCCTCGGATTTTGGAACCAAAACGCCTCGGGGCGCCTCACGCTTTTTTAAACCAAGATTTTGACAAGCTACAGCTGGAAGGTTAAATGGCTAATTTTTAACTTCAAAACTGATAGATGTTCTAGAACATTCCAAAGTCAAATCAAATTAAGTAACAACAAAGTAATGTTACAGTCAGTGTTGTAGAACTCGCTAGGCGCTAGTTGGTCAATGGGATACCGACTAGCGAATAATCGAATTAGCATTTTTACACTACAATCATATATTATAGCTATAAATAAAGTTTTTATATGATTTTACCTACATGTACAAGCCAAAAAAACCAAAATATAACATGTTGCTGCATAAAAACGCCCTGGGTACAAGAGGCGCACCCCTCAGGCCAGAAAAAAAACCCCAAAATATGCTCCTTTTTGGCGCTTCTTGGGCTTAGGCGCTGAGCGAAAAAGGGATGGATCTTGAGCCTAGATGCGCCTCGCGCCTCAAACCAAGGCTACGCCGGCCCTCCCTCTTTCCCAACGGCCGACGACTCGGGCCGACAATTTGATAAGCCATCAGCAGCGTTGTAGATGGGAATCGAATGAATCTCGCCATTGAAATTTGGTCTGTTTAGAATGATCTGGACCGCCTTAGGTCTGATTAGGCTCGCCTTTGACCGACTACAATTATATGGTCGATTTGGTGAAATTTAATCGGTGGAGGGCCGGTTAGCTACATGATCAAACTTTTCAGATCATTTTCAAACTTGAGTAACAGGCTTGGCCACAATAAACATAAGCCATGTGTTTTATTATTATAGTTCTCTTGTAGATCAAAATTAACAGATATAATAAACAAAAACAACACCAACACGCTTTCGCTTCTATTTTCACAGTTACCACTAAATATTGATTAAATTTAGGCAAATGGAACGAGAAGAGGTTGAATTACATCAAATTAATTTGTTGATTTCAAATCCAACAAAATCAACATCAAATTGATAATAATAATAATAATAATATACAAGCAAATAACCATTCAATTCAAATCATATAAATTAAAAAACAAAGATTCCCTCACAAATCAACAGGTGTTAAGTAGACGTACCGTCACCATCCTTATCGAATAGGCTAAAAGCTTCCTTGAACTCAGAGATCTGGTCTTCGGTAAGCTGATCCGCCATGTGGGTTGTCGTAGATTTGAACGAAATGTAGAGAGAGAGTAGAGAGAGAAAGTTGTGTTGTTACGATGAGGGAATGGAATGCGGTTTGATGGATGATATTATTATTATTGTTATTATTCGGATTTGATCGGTTTATCAAATTAGTCGCACCCGATTTCACCGTTCCACCCTTGTCTTAAATACTTCAATTCCACTATTTTTATTATTACTTTTTTTTTTCTTTTTTCATATTCTATTAAGTTTAATTTTAACTATGATTCTATTACCCCGCGCTTCGCGGCGGGAGCTCCTGTTACGTTGAAGGTTTGGTAGACGTTAAAGATCGTGCGTCGTTGTGGGAGCTCCTGTTGCGTAGAAGGTTTCGTGGACATAAAAGATAATATCAAGTGACTGTTATTCTCGCGTGGGCTTCAAAAAAATACTCGCGGCTAAAAGCTAAAAGTTTGGTGGTCAAAGTGTGAAATTCTAAAGGCTAAAAGTTTGGTGGTCAAATTGAAAGAAATTAAAGTACATAAGTTAGTAACAAAGTTAGTGGTCAAAGTTTGATAGTCAAATTAGAAAGAAAGTAACCGTTAGGTGACAACAATAAAATAAAAATAAAAAACGATTGGGAACAACCTCTAATTCTTTCCATGTCCTTCACGTGCGTGGCATTAAGCAGCAGAAGATATTCAGCCATAGACTTTCAATTTTGACGGCTGATGCAATATAATAATATGACGCAGCAGAAGATATTCAGCCATAGACTTTCAATTTTGGCGGCTATGCAATATAATAATATGACACTGTAGAAGTGTCCTAAACTTAGATACATATAATTATCATTAGCTAAATATTTTTAACTTATGAAAAAATTGCATTTTTATGATTCTATTACATTGGTTGGCATTTACATTTACTTTTCTAACGAGCAGTGTCTATTATACATAACCCAGTTAACATGTTTTGTTAACTTGCCCCATGTACTTTTTAAGACTCACATAACCTAACTTGTATCGCCATTAACCACCCCTTTGTCATCACCACCAATTCCACCAACCACTATCTTCACCTCACCTCCTTACTTGACGAATGTTCATCGATATCCACCATTCCCCGCCACAACCTCCCACATTCATCGTGTCCATCCCTTCACATACAAATCCTAACTAACATCATCTACAACCCCCCACCTTTCTTGTCGCTATAGCCACCATCTGGAAGACAAAGCACCGTCGCAAACCTACAAGCCACCACTGTACCTTAATGTTGGAAACCCATACCTCAAACCATAGAATTTCACCATTGCAAATGTGGTGTTGCAGGTCGTCGATGGGTTTGTTCAGATTTGTTTAAAGGTGAAGGTTGTGATGGTGTTGAGGTTAAAATGGATGTTAGAGGTGAGTGGTGGTGTTTACGTTAAAGGGGAAGCCCGTTATGGTGGTGGGCGATTTCATGTGTTGTTGTTGGAATGCTGAAAATACCCTTACGTGCAAAGCCCATGGGGCAAGTTAACACAAAAAGTTAACTGGGTTATGAGTAAAGGACACCCCTCCTAAGAAAAAGTAAACGTAAAGGACATCCAATGTAATTTCCATAGTTAAAAGGACAATGTCTTAAACTTCATTCAAACATAAAGGAAGTAAAATGCAATTTTGTCTTTTATTTCTCACATATGTCTTTTTAGACATTAAAGTAAAAAATAAAAACAAAACTAATATCAATAAACTAAAAAAAGGGCGTCACGATTATTGGCTCACGAGGCCTGGTGATATGTTTTGAACCACCGATAAGAATTTGGCATAACTTTATCACATATAAGTTCAAATTTCATTTTTTTAGAACAGCTAAACTTTCACGCTTCATGCTTTTATTTTCACCATTTGTGGTTTTTGAACTCCCATTCTCCTCCAAGAGGGTTTATTCCCTCTGCCATTAGGCTACAACCTAAGTGATGTTGAAATCTTGTTTAGAACACGAAAGTAATATAGGTGTGTGAGTATATGTCTTTAGAAATGGTATCAGGGCCAACTTAAGGACAGTAATATAGTTGTCGTCTACATATCTATCCGTGACTAAAAGTTTTGGTAAACCTAGAGTTGAATTATCAAGGTTAGATCGACGAACAAGTAAAGACATGCATAAGAGAGCTGGTATACCGATACACATATCTCCGTTTTTGATAGATCTGTTAAAAGGTTGTAGTGATCATTTGTTTATAGTCTTGTACATGTAGGTCCATCCTTGGAGCATTTTATGCTATACCCTAAGCTATGGAATGCCAATATAGTGAGGTGATAAGGGAGTTGTTAAACGAGGGGTGCAGAGGGTATAAAGTCAACAATAAGGTGATTAACATCCAATGTATTAGATTGGCATATTTTAGTACATGTGATATATGTTATCTTTAACTAGAGTTAGCGATAGAATTCATCTTCGTGTGCCCAAATGTCTTCAAACATGGAGTCTTTTCCCTCGTAGTGATTTTATTCATCATCTTTCCTAGTAGGTGTGGCCACAATGCGAGGTAACAAGAGCTAAAGCTCCATCATCAAACTATGATGATCAACAAATTAAGATATATAGTTGTTAACAAGTTATTTGATGAGATTGTAGGGAACATTTATTTTAAATTTACTTTTTACCCTATGGTCCAAGCAATGGAGCACTAGTGAGTGAGGTGACCAAGAGAATATTTGTCACCTACTAAACCTACTCTTGATATCCTTTTTTTTAATCTCTGATGTATAAAAATCTTCTTAGCTTTGATTAAAGTCATTTATAGTACTTTTGTTGTTTTGTGATATGCGATCGTTATCTGAAACATGTTCCTTTGTGGCAGATACATCGCATTCAATATTTTCCTTGCAGGTATGTGGTTGTGTTGCAAGGCAACTTATCTTATGCTCAAACACATGACTATGAGACTTGTCTCCAACCCTCCAACTAATGGGGTTACGAAGTGCTCGAGAGTGTGCTCATTTGTTAGGTCCATGCCATATTGTGATAATGAAAAACTAATATGCGTAGATTAATAAGACAAGGTCGGATGAATATTCATCACCATTCACCAACGTTCACAACACAAACATATTGATAGTTTGTTATCATCGCTAACATGTATTAAGGTAACGCTACCTAATATCCATTGCTTACATTCAAATGAACATTGATTGAGTGTTTAGGTTAAAGGAAAATAACCAAATGTGCAAATGGATTGTGTGTCATCAGTTTTGGCTTCCTTTTTCTTATACTTAATTTTAGTAAGTAAAGTTAAGATAGGGACAGGAAAGATATACTTTGATAATAAAATTACCCTGTATTGTAACAAAAGTTTTACTAAAAATATATATAAAAAAAAAACATGTACACTTCTTACCCATTGTACCTCATCTATCCCGCAGAGTATTGGTGGGGTCCATTAATTTACCACTAACGGATTCTCATAATCACTAATGAAAAAGAGAAAAAAGAAAAATAGAAAAAAATATTAAATTTCATTAAAAGATCATAAAAAAGGAAAAGAATCAAAATACATTCCAAGATTGAACATAAATAACTATCATCCAACATTTTTTTCTTTAACAACAACAAAACATGCTAACAGTTTTGGCAATGCAAAAGAGGATCAGTGTGGTGTCATACCGGCTGAGTCAAAACCTATGACAAGCAATACGGAACTAGAGCTCGAGTCATACTTAACCAAATTCAACTCATAGCCTCTAAACTAGATCATTCATAAGATATATTAATCTGAAGTAAATAAGTAGAACCGCGCGGACAAGGAAGATTGTTCATTTTTCAAAGTTGATTCACGATGTCCGTCAAAGAGGAGTATGTCCCCACGATCATGCAGATTGTCGACACCACTGTAATAGAAACACTCAAACCAATCTGCATAAGTTTTAACCAACACCATTGTCAGACATGTACAAAGGAGACAAGAAGTAGTACTATGATGTGATGAAATAGTACATATTATGTCTTGTATGTTGTTTGACTACAAAAGTCAAAGCAGGCAACTTACAAAAATCATGATAAAAATGTATTGGAACTTACCTGTGTGGTTGTGGCCTTACTCCCATTGATTCTCAAAAAACATATAGCTGGTAATATGAGAGACTGCACACGAAGGACCAAACGCGTTAAGTTTAAGCATTTGAAATGTGCTACTAGCTTGAACTCATAACGGTATGCTTACCGTCAAAATACAAAGAACTGAACCCATTAAAGCCATCAAGAGACCTGAATTAAAGAAACACAAGAAAATGAGAACTTTAAATAAAAAAATAAACAAGAAGTCAAGAAAGAAGTATGAAAGTTCAATAGGAACATAAATCAAGTGTACTTTTGTTTGTCAATTATAGATTGTGAAATATTCATGTAGTAGAAAGGGACTTTTTGGACTCTTGAAAAGGTTAAGAGTCACCATTTTATGATGCCACATCTAATGATGATGTGATGATACACATGATCACCTTTTGATGATGTGGTGACATGTTGTTTGTCACTTATAGATAGTGAACCTTTTAGTGACTCATAAACATACTCCCTCCCTATTATTTTTAACTGAATATATTGTCTCTCCCATAGTTATTAAAGGCACTAGGCGCATTTGCCTCGCCTGGGGCCTAGGCGTGAGGCGCAAAAAAAAGCGAGGGCCCGAGATAAAAAAAAGCGAACAATGAAAATAAAGTAAAAATATATTAAAATAATAATATTTTTCATCTAGTTAGTATCAAAAGTTTTAAAATATTGATGTATTAGTGTATAGAAGTAGTTTTCCTTAGATAAAAGTGGAAATCTGGCTGAAATTTAACCATAATTTAACGAATTTGGCTGGAAACTCTCAGGAAATTGGGAATCTAGCTGAAATTTACGCCTAAACCATCACCTGGAGAAATAAAGCGCAATTTTCTTGACTCAAAGCGCAAACGCATCGCCTAGCCTAAAAAATGGGCCTAGGCGCAATAGGCGATGGCTTTTAACAACTATGGTCTCTCCTACTAAGTGAGTCACATCGTCTTTCTACTTTTATTCACTAGGGTGTGTTTAGCATACACGGTGGGCACGTTTAGCCAACCCTTTTTATGGATCATTGATGTGACATGGAAGCCAGCAAAAGTTGTTTTTTATTCATAAGAAAAGTTTGATACCTTAAAATGACAAAGAAAAACAGTTGGTACCTCATAATATTTGCATAAAATTAAGTACTTGTTTGTGCAGTTTGCCCTAAGTATTACTACAAGTAATGCTTACCGAAAAACGGAAGAGCGAATGCAACGCAAATGGAGGACGCGACTAGTGCAATCCGTAGAGTAATAAAAGACCAATAACTGTTTGCAACTTTACTAGGCAAGAGCTCTTCAATGGCAGTAGCCAATGGGTTCATTAGCAAAGCATATGTATAAAATGTTAAGGAAACAAATAAATTACTTTTAAAAAGAAAAGACATTTTTGGTATCTAAGTGATCATGAAAAGGATATTTGGTAAATGGATTGATGATCTGCAAATACGTAAACACAAATCAATTTCGATAGTTGTAAATAAACCGCGAATGTCAACCAAGAGATGAACACTTACAACTGTCAACAAAGCAACTTTGGAAGCAATTGCATCTGGAGGCATGTTCAATGTTATTTGAGACAATGATCCTTCTCCAAACATGAGAAAACCCATAACCGCAACAGTTCCGTACAAGAAAACACACAATGCAAAGCTGCAAAAGAATCAAGTGCAAAGTTAATCAAAATGTGTACTTAATGCTCACAAATTCATATATAGCATATATCAGTTTGACTTTTCGGTCAAACCCAAAGCGGCTTTTGACTTCAAAAGTCAAAGTTTCTCACCAGATTATCATTGCCTTTGTAAACTTGGTTCTGTCAGCCATTGACTGGTATATATTAGGAAAAACACAATGTCCTGAAAAGCAAAATCCGTATACACCAAGCGCGAAAGCAATGCCACCAAACTTAACTGGTGGACCGTTTTCGTGAAAGCCAACATTCACTGTGCCAAGCCAGAACACACACAAAAGGACCATAACAGTGGACACAACACCAGTAGCTGCAAATCAAGAAACATTTGTATATTTTAAAGTCAATGAATTATATGCAAAATCGTCAAATTAGCATTGATCATAAATGTACCTGAAAGAAGTGAGATGACTCGCGCGTTTTTCACCAAAAGGGTGAGTCCCATAATGACAGCAGCAAGAATGGCGTAGAAGTGAACCGAGTCCATACTGAGACCGCCCATATGCACGGATAGATCAGGGAACAAACTAGAAATATTGTCTCCTTCCAATATAATGAACTCCACACAATATGCCTGAAGATAACTCATGATTCATGAATATAGAAGCAGTAATTGAAGTGTATTCTTCATACTGAATTTAAGTTTAAGAAACAATTTACTTACGTAGAGCGATGTGTACAAAATTATCTGCAAGAAAACCGAGAATTAGATTACTATCAAAAAAGCTTCAAAGATGTCATCTAGTAAAGGGATCTTTGGTTGCAAAGAAATCATCTTGTTATCCAAGATGCAAAGAAAACACTACAATTCACAAGATTTATATATCTTGGACATATATTGGAGTGTTTTTATATGCATTTTGGCAAGGACGGTGATAATCAGTTTCAAAACGCACACCCAGTGGTGTGATTTTATGAAAAAGACATGAAAACGCGAACATGAAATAGGTGGGTTTAGGTTTAGCCTAAATGGGTCAGTTGCGGGTTGAATGCGCAAACACTTTTAGCTAAATGGGTTGGGTATAAGTTGACCTCGCAGGTTTACCCGTCTAACCTGTTTATATTTTGTAAGTGTGATTTTATGTCATAAATTAAAATGATTGGTATTTTATACCAAAATATAATAATTAAAAGAAAACTGAGTTAAACTTTGCAATCTGAAAATTACTGTTTTATATATATATATATATATATATATATATATATATATATATATATATTTGATTTTTTTTGTTACATATTTGTAAATTTAAAGTATGAATACGCAAATCAGGTTAAACATATCATTTTTATGTCAACTCGCGAACACGCGTTTCATGTTTGGGTTCAAGTGCCAGGCATGATTTTCATGTTCAGGTTCGTGTCAACCCCCAAGCCACGAACACTGCCCTTTTAGCAACCGTAACATCCAAACACTTGTTAAACATGAAATCTTAAATATATTCGACTTACTGCTATGATTAGACGCCCGTATTTCCCAAATGCAGCTTCTCCAATATCCGGATAACTTTGAATAGCTTCTTTGCTCTCAAAGCAGTTTTTCATGAGATAAGCAGTATAACAACACATCACTGCAAACAAGATTAATAAACCCATGCCTACCCACCCGGCTTGTGCAATCGTATTAGGCATAGAAAGTACTCCAACTCCAACCATCACATTAACCGCTAAACCAACATAAAAACACATATTAAAAACAGTTATTTATAGTTAGTTGCTTGATCAAACTTGAAACAGAAAACAATGAGTATGATCTTACAATTGAAAACAGTCTGAGTGACACTGCATCCGAATGTAATATGAAGGTCATCCATGAGTTGATCGGGTAAGGAACCTCGCCCTGACCATGTCGATATCTTTCTTGAAATTCTATCCAAATCATGTTTGCTATAAACCTTTGAAATTTCTGACAATAACTTGGACTTGAAGTTAATATCATGGTTACTATCGACCGCAGGTTCATACATTGAATATATAGAACCAGATGGTCGTCTGAGGAATCCCAAACTTGGTGTTGCTGAAATCGAAAGAGGATCAAGTGTCTGCCTGTGATCAAATGGTTGGAAAAACTAAAATGTAAGGTCTTGTTTCAGTTTCTTTTAAGGATGTATAACACAATATATGTCACCAAAACTTTGTTTGTATAACAAAACTTAACAGAATAAGGACAATCAATGAATGCTATGACACCAAAATAGTTATTTTGTTAGCATTACAAAAATCCCAAATGCTATTGTTTTTCTTTACATCTAGATGTTTTAGCAATGTGATAAGTGTTTTTAAAAGGTTTTTGGAAGTGTTTTGGTTTGTAGGTAGTAGTTCACTGCCTGTTGTAGCGAACTCTATAAAATCTGACACCAGATACTCATGTGGCAAGCAAACTCCTTCTACACACCAAGGCTGGTGGGTGTGGAGGGATGATGATGGGCCTCCACGTAGGCAAATGTGTCAGTAGGGGAGTGGCATCTTCATGATGATGGACCAAGGGGGTGGTATGCACTATATATGATGATGGGCCTCATTATTGGTTAGAAATTATTGAAAATAATATATGGATGAGATGGAGGCACGGCACACTCGGCAGTAAGTTGCCGTTGAGGACGACGACGGCCCAGAGGGTGGTGTTTCCGGGCCAACCTTGGCCTTGCCGTCCCTATGCCAACCCCCACACCGCTTAGCCTAACATGGCAAAACTTCATTGGACTAGTAGACTTCAACTGAGTCTGCTCCTTTGACTAGCTGACTGCCGAGAAACCAAAACAAGTTCAAAAACCTCCTAGAAACGCTTATGATTTTTCTAGATCATAAATGTGAAAGAAACCCAAAATCTTGCTTCGTTCTTTCCACATGAGGTATCGTAGGTCATAACCAATGTTCTACATCAAATACAACCAACACGTTTTAGACACATTGCTTTCGGAAGATTGAATATAGCGTGTTGGCCAAGAGCAATCCAGGATGAGTACCTCCTAGAAGTTTCCACTTAGGTAATATATAACAAATCCGTAACCTCCTTGTGGACAATGCAGACAATATTAATTGTAACAAACCGCTTTTATATTGTTGTAACCTCATACTGTATTAAAAACCTAGCTAGTCATATAATCCTAATCATACTACTAACTGTGAGCATTCACAATAGCTTCCCCATCCTCATCCACTCACAATCACGTATTACACTAAAAATCACCTCATTTTTCTCTCCTTTTCAATTAAATAATATTTTTTTTATACTTTTATCATAACTTTTTATCTCTCCTTCACTCACAACCAGTTTCAAAAAGTATTAAAAATGATAGATAGAGGGTGAACAGTTTCGTATCAAATATAAAGATAAAGAGTAACTTTTCTCTCTCATCCACTCACAATCATTTACTACCCACATATCATAATATGGAGATTCATTCACAAAAATACGGAGAACCTAATGTGAATGCTCTAACATGTAAATGTAGCTAAACAACAACTATATAGTTTTTAAGCAAAATTCTAACCAAACATCCAAAATTAGCACACAAATCAAAGTATAAGAAATGAAACTGAAACTTACTTGACACTTTGCGGCCATTGCCCTCCCGAAACTTGAGTAGACGACGATCTACGACTCGAAATATCATCATTACCATCATCATCATCACCACTATCATTCGCTTCAATATCATCATTATCATTATCTTCTTCATCATCATCATCATCGTCTTCAATCAAATAATAATCCGCTTCTTTCTCTTTATCCGCCATCTTTCTCAAGACGCACAACCAATAGATCTAGCTACTTGGATCAGAGACGTGAATAACTAATATAAGAACACAGAAAAACATAAAAAAATAATACTATAAATGAACGTGGAATGATGTTGCATCGCATAGACATCTAGTCAACCATGAGGCAAATCTGTACGCAGACATGATGCTAGTTGCGAAAAGAACGGAGGAGAGAGAGAACATGAGTTGACAGACAGCTGTATCTAAGGTGTAGTAAGTGACGAATCAACAATAAACATGTTTTATAATAAATGTAGGAGATGTTATTGTTGTTGGCAACTAATAACGTGTGTTCTTTTCTGACTGGTTTTTGAAGTCTACGGCTTGATTTGATCACATGGTAGATGACAAAAGGCTGGACAAAAAAAAGGTAAAGGTGTGATGATCTTTCTTTTTTTTTATCTTTTTTATGTGGTTGTAAGATATTTAGTACACGTAAGGTAAGTGTCAAATATGTACACTTGTATATTGGATGTTTGTGTATGATATTTAAAAAACCTTTGGTTTATATAAATACCAATAATTTTTTTTAAACCACAAATAAATGTCTTTTCATTAAATAAAAAACATTATAAATTACATCAAGATAGCGGGAAGGCGGGCAACAAGCTAAGCCTAACCGACTAAAAACGTAACCTTTCCCACCCGGAGCCGAGACACTGCTATGAATAACTCGCTGAACCCTGGTCAGGAAACGGATAGCCTCCGGTACCAATAAGCCAATAAATATGTTAAAAAAAATGAAACATAATCCTAAATAAAATGTCTAACAAAAAACATTAAGAAAATAACATGTCTTAAAGTTCAATAATTCATATGTAAGGAAAATTGCAAGCATTCAACTTGGTGTATCAACCATGATATGACCACAATTTAAATTAGTTGGATCGATAAGAAAACCATCAATATCAAGAGGAGTTGTAATAGTAGTGCAAACGAGTCGAGCTACTCGTGAACTATTTGAGCTCGCCTCGAAAAAAAAAGTTCAAAATGAGTTGAGCTCAAGCTCAAACTTAAAAACAAGTTCGTTTAGTAAACGAGCTCAAGGTCGAGTTTCACTTATCGAGCTCGAGCGAGCAATTACGAGCCAGCCCACCGTTTATATGATTTAAAATTAATGTATTAAATATATATACATTTAAATAATATTAATGGTTATTTATAAAAGTAATAAAGAATAACTAAATTATAAATAAAAATAATTATTATAATTAATATAAATAAATTATTACACAATAAACGAGCTGATCTCGATCTTGAAAAAAAATACTTACGAGCCGAGCTCAACCTCGAGATTTCAATGTTATCGAGCTTGAGCTCGGGCTCAGTTCGTTTGCACCCTTAGTTATAACTTTAAGGGAATCATCAGGGACAACAATGTTTTCTTCCTCATATGTGAAACTCGTTTCTATTGGTTTTCCTTTTTCCTTTATCTTGATGGATGATTGGTAGAGTCCCACCAAGTGTTTGGGTGTATGATAAGTATGTGCCCAATGATCACCACTTCAACAAAAATGACATGCATTCGATGTAGTTGCATTTTTCTTTTTACCTCCTTCATCCTTATATTTCTTTGCATTTTCTGGCCACGTATCGTGAATTCTTGTTTTCTTAATTTGAACACCATGATAATTTCCCTGGTTATATCCACGACCACCACTGCACCACCACCACAGTGGTAACCACGACCACTACTTCCACTTTGGTCGTTATGCTCCCACATTTGCTTCAGGGAAGGGGTTGTGCCAACCAGACGAGTCTCATGATTCTTCATCAATTGATCAATTTGTTGTTCGACCACGAATAAACATGAAATTAGGTCACTGTTCTTGGGAAACCCCTTTACGATATTGTTGCTGCAATAGTATATTTGATATATGAAAATGGGAAATGTTTGATGTTCCAACATCTCTTTAACAATATTGTTATCCAAAATAAGTTAATTGTGAGGTTAATAAATAACTCTTGGTAATATTACCATTTTTTTTGGTGATCATATCTTTCCTTTTATTTAGTCCAAAGGGCGAGTGAACTCTTAATAGTAAGGTCTTCGATTTTTAAATCGTCATGGATATATATATAGGGAAGGAAAATCATAGCCTTTATTATATTTGGATGGTTGGTTCATTTCCTTGTTTATTTGTGTCACCAAAATCATTGCCTTTATACATATAATTTAAGATATGCTAGATTGTCCGTTGTGGTGCGCGATCGGATCTGTGCGAACGAGTTTGTGAGCCACGTGGATCGCCAGAACCACAACACCTACACGTGAATGACTAGGTGAGCGAGCGGAGACGACCCAGATCACATGGGCTAGCAAGGAGAAATCAGGGTTGTTTGTGTATGTATTGTGGTTTGTTTCTGTATTTTTGCTCTTGGAGGATGAAAATGATGAAGGAGATGAAGACGATGACTGACGAAGTTTGGCTACTGTTTGTGGTGAAGATGAGTTGCGGAAATATGGGGATGAAGATGATGAAGGGGGTGAAGATGATGACTGAGGAAGGCTTTGTTTGTTTTTTTTTCCTAAGTGCAATGTATTTTTTTTATTTAATAATCTTTTAAAAAATGTTATGTAAAATATTTATGTTTTATAGTTATTAATTTGGTAAAAAAATGACCCGCTCATCTCTAGCCACAACGGAATCAAGCTACCAGCCCGCGGTCGCGAGCCAGTGCCACATCGAGGCCTACATGGCACAATATTATTCGATAAAGTGATGGTTCACCTCTAGTCACAATACATAGTCTTACTTAGTTTATAGACCAACTTAAAACAACATTGATTACTGTGAAATATAAAAAAAAAAATCTTAAATACAACCAATTACAAATAAAATAGTAAATAGCTTTTATTTTTGAATGGCAAAGCAAAAATATATTATAAGCTGACTAGCAAGACGCTAGAGGCAAAAAGATAAAACAAATACAATGAAATGTCGAAATTACACTATTCATTCCAGTCAAATTCAAGTCCCAATCAATAATTAAACGAATGTAATATTATGGATAATTCCCACAATATCATTAGATTATCACCAAGAAAAATAACTCAAAAACGTGGATTAAAAATCCCTACCTAAAACATGGTATATAAAGCTAACTAATGCGTTAGACTTTAACTAAGATTGTTCATAATTATCCTAAAGACATCCAGACCTGACTCGTTTAGGATGCTAGATAATTATCTAATCAATTAACTAGGACGTGATAATTACACATAATAATTAAACTATGTACACATTTAATTATTCATAATTAGACCCTTTATCATGGTGGAGTGGTTAGAGCAATGAAGATAAGAACTACGTCTTCTTAAAGGTCGTGAGTTAATATTCGAGCCAACATGAGTTTCATCCGGTCGATGGTACCTTGGGGACTTGTTCCTGTTTGGGAACTAAATGTGTCAATGGACGTGTTAAGATACGGTTCTCGTAGAACGCCAAGCCCCGTACTGAAGCCAACATGCTCTGCCCTCATAGCCTAACCGATGTTGGATGGAGAGTCTGTCGTAGCAAGTATGACCTACTGATCCCCATAAAAGATAAAAGAAAGTTACTAAAGAGTAATCATCAAGTTTAATTGAAAGGAAATTAACAATATTTGGTAAATTGTTCAAAGAATTGAATGTGTTTGATAGATTGTCAGAAGAATTTGTTGTTTTTGATGTGTTTTTAGATGAAACAAATGTGCAATCAGCCATTAAAACAAAGAAAACAAGACAATAGTAGTCACCAGAAAAATGGCCGGAGAAGATGAAGTTGGCAGGAAAAATGGCCAGAGAATATGAAGAATGGTCGGAGAGGTTACCAGAGACGAAGGTAAGTCACCGGAACCCAAGTTTAATGCTCTGATACCATAAAGAAATATGATACAACGAGATAATTTTGAGAGAAAGTATTTTGTATTATGATTTTGTGTTAATGAAAATACAAATACATCAGGACTATATATACACTCATAGTGAGATACAGCTATTAGTTGGAATGCTCGAGCCAAGCGTGCCTCATAGCTAATATTGCCTGATCTTACCTTTGGCCAAAAGGCCTGTTTATAGCCGAGAGTGGTGAGAGAGTTGTATTGAACTGTCAACGTGTGGAGGAATCCCATTGGCTCCCTTGTACCCTCGACACGTGTCGTCCGTAGAGGTGGGGAGATGTGATGCAGGCTACTGATTGGCCGGACATGGCCTTCGAGATGTACTACCGTCTCCTCTGTTAACAACCATTGGTGGGATTCAATGTCTGATTGGCCGAGGCTCTCTGTCGCTGTACTTATTGTCCCCACTGTGTATGCGCGATCGTAAGACGACTTCTAGTACAGGTGCTGGCGGGCCTTGATTGGCTAGACGTAGTTTCAGGTGTACCTTCTGTATTCTCCCACGTTTTTAGTATGGGTAGCGAATCCTGGCACCATTGTTGGCGGATACTGATTGGCCGGTCGTTGTAATCACGTGCGCCTTCTGCCTTTTTTCTGGAGAGATACCTGGCATCACGCCCCTTGGCTGTGATTGGCTTATTAGATGTCGTCCTTTTACGTTATTGGTCTCCCTTAGGCTTGTGCCTGGTGCTTCCTAGCGGAGAATTGTCCCCAAGTGACTTTCCATGGCTAGGTGAAAACCAAAGGTTGCGCGGCTTATGGCGTCCGCTTGCTTATAGCTCTTGTGCACGGAGCCCTATGTGGGCGCATTATTGCCTGTTGGTTGTTTTTGGGTCTTTTGGGATGTGGGCTTAGCCTAGACCTTGTCGGGGTCTTGGGCCATATCCCTTCATGTACGTTTGGGTTTTGACCGGTTTGGCCATTTTTTTCGGGTTTTACCCAATTCCTACCCGGATTTTGACCGGTAGAGGTGGAACCGGTTTCGGCAGTTATGTTTTAGTTCCTTTTCCTAACCCTGGGTCTGGAACTAGTCTTTACACGCATTGGGTAGGGTAGGAACCTGTTTTGGGTCGGGTCCGGAACCGGGTTTTCTGCGCGTCTCTACCCCCAGTTGGGCATAACTTCTTTCTAACTTGGGCTTCCAACAAACCTTCTAACTGGCCCAAAATCAAAACAAGCTCTAGACCAGAAAATTAAGCCCAAAAAATAACCCTTCTACAGCTCTACCCCAAAAACGGCCTAAAAACCTCGTAGTTGAGCCTTTAATCCTCAAAATAAACATACTGCTTCACCAAAAAATGGGCCACCCAAACCATACTCCAAAACCATCCAGGAATGAAGAAGCAACCAAAAATGAGGATCAAACGATTTACCCGGCCTGAGCTTATACGAGATAATTTGGGCCGTACACTAACTTTGCACCAATCGGGGAGGATAGAGACCGGGTTACTAGTCACCTAGTTTATTGGTTGTGCCCACATCATTCGTACCATAATCATGAAGGTATAGATCCATGGGCCCTCCAACAAGGTTTGTTTGGTTTGGGTTTGACATGTCAAAACACGTTTTGGTCCTTTCTGTATAACTTTGGAAGTTATGAATTTAATTAATATAATTACAAAAACTAACTTGTTAAAATTACAATATAATTTCGTTTAAGACTACATGTAGTGGCAAGTGAAAGGGCGTGAATTGTAAATTTGGCGCCCAAATTCAAGCCCCCACAACCGCCCCCTTAGGTGCTAAAGTGGGTGAATTGGGGATGGCGTGAAAACTATTATGTTCATCCCATTGGACCTGTTACTAACCAGATACAACCCGTATTGACCAGCTTCCATATAGTGGATTGAAATTGCCACTGTTTTTCATAGAAAAACAATTGAAATGAAGTAAAGAAATCAGATTACGTACATACTTCAGCTAAAACGACCAAAGCATTGAATAAGTGATTACAGTTTAGAG
Source organism: Ambrosia x helenae (assembly GCA_030844895.1). Lineage (NCBI taxonomy): Eukaryota > Viridiplantae > Streptophyta > Magnoliopsida > Asterales > Asteraceae > Ambrosia > Ambrosia x helenae. The sequence continues at coordinate 63,369 of JAUTDX010000994.1, forward strand.
CACGCAGTAGGAGTCTTAATCGTGTGCAAAAATTTGAGACGATTGCTAGTTTTACGCCTGCTTTTTTTCAGAGCCTTGAACACTTTCTCAGCATTTGGATAACAAAGAAGCCACACCTTTTGATGCTAACCGAATGAAAATTAGATGTATAGTTATGATGGATACAATAACTGACTAAAATGGAAGGAAAATAAACATTTTCTGTGGTATAACAGTTGTAAAGGTCCCAAAAATATTGAGAATCAAAACAGCCAGTCGATAAACTAACTACATGTTGCCAGAAAGGTCTTCCGTCGTCTACATATTTGCATATATCTGATGAACATAAAGCAAGAAAGATTGTGATCATACTACTGTCATTTGAAATAAACACTATAAATCAAAAGTTTTTATATATTTAGTACAAAATGCAGGAACTCGTTGCGTTTTTGGTATGTTTCCACATCCAAAACACAATTTTTTTAAACTTTTCATGAGGTAAAAGTAACAACATTGCAAACTTTTATATGTAAAAGTGAGGATGCAGGAATCGCGTAAGAAATGTGTTAACATAATAAACTGTTTTATTTTAACTGATTAGTGTTACATGGTAAGAAAATGTGCCAACTTCAAAATGGTGCTCTGCTTGAGCACCATTTTGGCCCGTTCAATGGGTTCAAATTCCGTCACTCTAGTCACTCATTTTCAACACCAAACAACTAAAAGCATATAACAGTGATAGATAACACTTCATATAGACGCGCATGCAAAAGTAGAAGGTAACGCCTCAGTAGGAAAGCGCGTTGGATTCTAACTATACAACATCGTGTTCAAGTCTTAATTTCAAGAACTAAACTAAACTATTACTCTTGAATATCAAACAAATATGAAAAAAACTAAAAGAATTTAATGCATATACATTGTTGGAAATAATCCTAGCGACTCTACTCCTGCTACAGTTACCGCGTCCTCGTTTAACAATGGAACCACCTTCGATGGCGGACTATCATAAACAACAAAGTCTTCATCGTGTGTTCTTCCAAGCCTTGCCATAAGATCAGCACACCGATTTTTATCTCTTTTCACATGTACCATATAACATTTTATACGTGCCATATCCTCCTTGCATGAGTTGATCATCCAACTTAGCGGATCAGAGTCATCGACACTATGCACCGTGATTAGTAAAAGAGCAGCCTGAGAATCTGTTTCGATGACAACATTATTCAACCCCATGACTCTGATGAAACGTAACCCCATCATTATTCCCCAAATTTCCGCGACAAGACTTGTATTGTATCCGATATTTCCTACATAACCATATACCCATTCGCCACGTTCGTTCCTTATAACCCCTCCATAACTTGATTGCCCCGGATTTCCTAGTGAACTGCCGTCGGTGTTGAGTTTGAGCCAACCCGGATTAGGCGCCTCCCAATTCACTGTCTTTGATCGAGACGCCATAGTTGTAAACATGCTTTGAAATGTTATCAGCGTATTGTTTAAGTTTAGTTTATAAGGTGAGTTAATTTGCAGTGCTTATATATATGCATGTATGTTCACCGACTATAAGATTACGAAAATGATATTATCTGTGCTTATCCCTCCCGCAATTTCGTAACTAACATTCCATCTACAATAATTGCTTTTCAAATATTTATAAGTTCGATTATTATATTTCGCATATATAATAGCATTTGATTTCATTATCTACCGATTCTATAATTTCCGTATTTTTGTTTATTTTTTTAATACTCTCCGGTTATTTTTCAATTATACTTTTTACATTTATCCAATTAATTTGGCTAAAATTTAGAGGATAATCTAACAACAAGACATTTTATTAATAAATAAATAAATAACTTATCAAAAACGATACGGTTGGTTTGTATTATAACTTGTTACGAATCGAAATAACTAAAAAATAGCTTTATTTTTCATTTTAGGATAAGATATCTAAGAACGTACACTGAACTTTACACCCCTTGATACTATATAATAAAATTTAATGAACTGTCCAACTAAATGTAACAAGTTTTCTTAATACAATTCATGTAAAATGTGATTAATTAAAGCGTTTTCTTATTGTATTTATTATTTTTCGTTTTAATTTATTTTTATTTTAATTCAATGCTTAATTTAAATAACAAGGTATGGGTGTGTGACACAAAAAGGAGAGTTGGTGCATAAGGTTATTTTGTTATAATTAAAAGTTTAATTTAGGGTTTTTCAATTTTGTTTTTAATTCCTTTTCAACTGCTTTTTTATTTAGTCAATTTTAGTTACATAATAAAATAAACCAACAAACGGAGCACATATGGATATTCATTTAGGCATATTACGACTTTATTTTAGGGTTTTTTCGGTTACTATACCGCGTGTACTGATATTGATTGAATTTCCGTTGTAACGTGATATTGACTGAATTCCTTTTCAGCTGCTTTTTTATTTAGTTAATTTTAGTTACATAATAAAATAAACCAACAAACCGAGCACATATGGATAATATTACGACTTTATTTTAGGGTTTTTTCGGTTGCCATACCGCGTGTACTGATATTGATTGAATTTCCGTTGTAAAGCGATATTGACTGAATTCCTGATGTTCTTCCAACGCAGCGCGTGGGTTGAACCGCTAGTTTTATTGTAATTCAAATAATGTTCGTCACACGCTCTCTTTTCGGGCCTCTTTTAATTAGCCCATATACCAACAAGAGCAACAACTTTTATTAAAAACTAGTAAAATACCTCCGCGCGTTGCGGCGGGAATTTGGTCGGTATCGATTTGGTATTGATACGGCACGAACACACGATATAACAACCAGAGAGAATACCCAATAAATAAAGTTGTGCCCATAATGATGTCAACACACGTTTACGTCAGGTGAAAGCAACAAACTATAAATATAAGCAACGATTTTGAAAATACCAATACTCTACGTTTAAAAATCAAAATAAAAGTATATGAATGAGCCGTTGAAATAAATTGGCAATGGGTCTCTAGAACAAATGGAGCTAATGTTGTAGTTACTTAATGATAAATGTACATAAGCTAAAAAAATGTTGATTCTCTTTATTTTGCGAACATAAAAGAAAATAATATACATGTCTAGAAACTTAAATGTAAGCTAAAGTTACTTTGTTCGGTAATTTGTTTGTATTAAATATTTTTATTTTGATGCTTTAGATATTTTCTATCAAAGACATGCAATTTGCAACATTAAAAAAAGTAAAAACCAGTAAATTATTTTGCCATAATGTCTTAAAACCATTTGAGCTGTTAATGGTTTTATAAAACCTGTGTAATAACAACCTCACCGTTTTCTCACTTTTGGCAAATCATCCATAATTCCATATAGAGAAAAAAGAGACAGAGAGACGGAGCTCTAGATACAAAGAAGAGAGATATAGAACCGGATATGAAATCCGGCAAGCCTGGCGGAGTCGTGGCAGCAACGCCACTAAATCTTAATCTGAACGTGAGGAAACCGTTGGTGGTGACGGCTTGGACTGATGAGCGATGTGTTACGGAAGGATTCCGACAACTGTAATGGTCGTCTTTGACCCGATCTAGGTTAGAGATGGTGGTCTCCGGGAGACACAACTATCGTTTCCAGCGAGGGCGGCTAGACCTCTGGCTAGCGGTGGTGAAACCACCGTGACATTCTTAAAGAACCACCATCTTCTCTCTGTCTCTAATCGTTCATCACCATCAGTCCCTATCAACAGTAAGAGGACCACCACCTCATGATGACTTCACCCGTTCCCCCTAGTTGTCACCCGCCATCTACCACCACCACTTTTATCGCAAAGCCGGTTCTTAAAAGTGGTTAAACGCCGACCTCCAATTTGTCACCGTTGCTACTGGCGGTGAGAGAGACAAAGAGAGATCTTAGTTATGACTTTGTAATACCGAAAATATCCTTCAAAAGTTAGAAAATACCCAAAATGCCCTTACTGTTCATAAGGGCTTCATGTTTTGTATATATATATAAATAACCTTGGCAAAGTTATTTGTGATTTACATTTTGCATAAGAACATGTCCTCCTTTTAACTCTTCATGAACCTAACGAAAGAACTAAGCCAACTGAGCATGAGTATTATTCGAAACACCAACAAACTGATGTACCTACAAGAGAAATACCATACTAGTGAACAAAAAGACCGAGTTTCTTGCATGTACGTGTTGTTGACGCTTCTGCTTAACGGGCTATTTCATTCCAAATCTATAACATATGCGTTTACACTCAAATTATAACTTCTACAAATAAAAACTTTCTAGAATCCTTATAATATTATACACCTCTTGTAAGGAAAGAAATAAAAAACTCTTTGGTTGTTCTAGACTGAGGGGAGTAGAGGGTTTGTGTTGGAGGCATAAGTTAACATGCGTCTATTACTTAGGCAGTGTGTGCAGTCACTACTAGAAAATGGGGTATTTTCCTATGAAAATTTCCTACGGATTTCCCATAAATGTCTACTCCTACTGATTTCCCACGAAATTACTACGAAACAAATAGTAATCCAAAACTAGCTACAAAAAAGCAACAGAATTTTTTTTGTAGGAAAAGCATGTGAAAATTGCCACGCAATTCCCACATAATAGTATCTTATTTTACGATTCCGTGGGAAATGTGTAGAAAACAATCAAAACATTATTTTTGTTTCTTTTTTCATTATCTTTTAAAAGATAATAAAAAAACAAAAATAGTGTTTTCGTGGGAAATGTGTAGGAATAACCGACACATTTTCTACGCATTTGATATAATATCCAATTTCGTGGGAAAATCGTAGGACTTTCCCACACATTTTCTAAGCATTTTGAGATAAGATTCAATTTCGTGGGAAATCCGTAGGAATTTCCCACACATTTTCTACGCATTTTGAGATAAGTTACAATTTCATGGGAAATGCGTCGGAATGTGCGACAATGCTATAATTCCGTAGGAAATGCGTCAGATTTTCCTACAGACTCCCTACGGATTTTTTTTCTCATAACAACTAATATAATGTATTTGTACCTTTATAGTCGTAATAAATATATACGGTAATGCTAACGTTGTTTTTTTATTATAAGGATATGTGATTAGGGCATCCATGGTATGTTATTGTTTGTTACAATCTAATATGACTGAACACAACACGATTCAATATCGAACGTTACACAACAAAGTCCATAATGGGTTATCAAGCGATATTAATGCCTAATACGATTAATTAGGGAATGTATGACCTATTCTTGTCAACTACGATCTAATATGATTCAATACAACTTGGAACCCTTCCATACTAAATGTTATGTAATAAAGTCAATAATGGACTAGTGACAGACCTTGATACGGTCCATTAGGGCATATATGAGTTGTTAGTGTCAATTACGATATGATATTACTTAATACAACGTGGTATGACCCATCAATAACGAATGATACTTATTAAATACCTAACAGGCCATTAGGGGATATCAAGGCCCAATACGTTCCGTTGGGGGCATGTATGATTTGTTATTGTCGCTTACGATCTTATATGATTCATGCAATACAACATGGGAAAACACATTAAAAGTCTGGTTGCTGGAAACTCACAGGAAAACACATCAAAAGTTTCAACTTGCCTTAGCTCATATCTGCCTTTGTCTATCTAATCAGACTAAGTACATGCAAAACCGAGTTCACTTCCAAACCTCCAATCCGCTTGAAACCATGTGTCGTCGCTTACTCCGGTTGACTAGCTTAACAGATTTCACGGTCAATGTCACACATGATCGTCACTGGAGATGCATCGCCGCGATCTCTTCGCCGTTTGTTGCATAAGGCTAACGGATCCACCACCCATCTCTCCATCGTTCACATGAAATGATGTTGAACTTTAATTTTCGACCCTGGCGGGGTACAAGGGCAGAGCCCCTGGCTGGGGTCGAGCTGACAACTAATGCATTAGAAATTTAATTTTCGATAAATTGACACTAGGGGTGCAAATGAGCCGAGCTGCTCGCAAGCTACTTGACATATGCTAGATTCGATTACTTGATTAATTATTTAATGAGGCCATGTGTAATTAAATTCAGTGTGGGAACAGATATGGATTGTTTGCTTGTCATATTATTGTTGTCTTGGGTCGTTTTGAAGTATGCACTCCACATGTTCGACAAAATGATTGTAACAATTGGTGTCTTTGTTGTCTGATGTTTATTGTGTTTCATTGCAGCCTGGGATACTCTTCTTAGTCTGCGTACTCAACAGTATTTACTAAGGTTTGTTTCTGTTGTGTCTTAAATAACAATGTGAAAAATATAAGTGCTTCACATTTCAGTTGATTTCAATTATATCCCTAACTTTTGATGGTAACTACTGTCTCTCTTCTTGCAGCATGATATTGCTCAACAAGTTGTCCTTTTGAGTTACGCTTTCAATGCTGGAATATCTGTTTTGTTAGACTAAATCAAGAAAATATAACAGAATTTACCAACGCTTACTTTTAAATTTAATCTTCTAATTGTATGTTTTTGGTATTTTCTGGTGAATATTTTCAGTTTAAAGTACATAAATATTGCAATGGTCACTATCTTGAAGAACATGACAAACATATTAACACCAGTTGGTGAATTCTATATATTCCGTAAGCGACAAAATCAGAAAGTGTGTTTCAGCGCGATTCAGCGCGTTTCAGAGCTGTTTCAGCGCGTCTCAGCGTGGTTCAGCGCTGTTTCAGAGCTGTTTCAGCGCGTTTCAGCGCGTTTCAGCGCTGTTTCAGCGCGATTCAGCGCGTTTCAGAGCTGTTTCAGCGCGATTCAGCGCGTTTCAGCGCTGTTTCAGAGCTGTTTCAGCGCGTTTCAGCGCTGTTTCAGAGCTGTTTCAGCGCGATTCAACGCGTTTCAGCGCTGTTTCAGTGCGATTCAGCGCGTTTCTGACCTAGTTGTTGCTGGTATGGCATGTGTAATTTTGATACTTGGAGTATGGGTTCATTTTTATTTGTAGGCTCAAAAATACTAATGTTAAGCTGCTACAGATTTGGCAGGCAACAACCGGTCAGCTGCCACTAGCAACAACAGGTTTGTGGATATAAGAAACTGGGTGCTCCAAAAAGTCGAATATGGGAAAGTTAGACTTGTTTATAGGGCAATTTGTGCAAATACCACCTGCAAACCATTACTTCCCTTACCAGAGGTGTACACCTTATCTTTTCTTTTTTTCTTAATGTTTATTTCTGAATTTGATTACATTTTAGGACTTTTGGGATTGGTTTTGGCCTATTTTAAGCTTTTTTTTTAATACTAGGATCCACATAAAAAAAAACTCATGCCTATTGTCCAAAGTTTGAAAAATATATATGAACTTTCTTTCAACAGGAAAAGAAGCAAAAAATGCAAACAATTCTTAATGAAAATGACCATGAAGATTGTCATGTTATTGATATTGAAGATGATTCTAATGCAACAACTTTATGCAACATACAGGTTCTTATGCTTATTGGCTTTGTTGTTGATTATCACCTATTTATAATCTTGCTAACCTTAATTTTAGCTGTAGATTGAACTAGAATAATCATTGTAAAAGTGACAAATTGGACAGATTTTGTAACTGGTCACATAGGTCGGGTCTTCCTTTTTATCTAATGAATTGTTATAAGATTATAGAAACTATGGTGTCCAAATAATAATCTAATTTTGTGAATTAAATAAACTAGTGGTATTCAACTACCCGCGTTGCGGGTGGAGAATTCGATGAAAATATAGTCGTATAGTTGGATAGTACAAAGGTTCCATCAAAATTTAACATAACACCTCCGTCAAGAATAATTGTTCATTTCAAATGCAGAATTGATAACAATAACTTGAGCATATACAGTAACGTACAATAAAAACTTAAAAAGTCACGACTAATGATCATCAATCATCATCATCACTACTTATTCAAAACGCTAAAACCAAAAAACGGTACTATGTATAAACCCAAATCGTCTCAATTAAAGAGGAATACAAACACAAAGGAACACACATAAGTGACCTGTGACCATATGGTGAGAAGAAGCAACCATTTGTCCATTTGGTAACCAAAATGGAGTTTGAAAGTAGCATCAAATTTGGTTCATCAAGTGCTGGATGAGAAGGAAAGTAACCTGGATTAAAACCTTCATCAGCTCCATCTGCATGACCTCTCCTGCTATCTAAATTCCATAACATGCTCTAGAACACGTTCAATAAATGCCTGCAATTAGTTTAAAAGAAATAGTTAAACATATCTACTGCTATACTGGCATTGGTATCAAACCCAATGTATGAAAAAAAAGGACTGCAAAAGCTCCTACAAGCGTCCGCCTATTCCATATGGGATGTGCTCAATTACGCTAAATAAATAAATAAAATTTATTTTGCAAGGGCACTTAGTAAAATAAATATGTATGACATAATGCAAAATTCATCTCTTGTTTTAAGTTCATTTCTCAATAGTCAGTAATGAAGAAAATATACCTAAGTACTATGAAAGTATGCATAAGTAGTAAGCTCATGTAAAGCCTAACAGGTGGGTTCTAGGTGTGCCTAATGCATACATCCTGGCATAAATTTGCAGATTTTTTGTGCATTTATTTTTTTCTATCAGTAAAACAAATATTTTTTAGAGGTATTCCAATAAAAACTGGCATTTTCACATCTGGGTCAATCTAACCCAACCTATATTGTCTCATCTAATACCTAGAAGCTTATTATTACTAAACATGTGTGTAAATTAATTTGAAGTGATAAAAAAGCATTGTTCTTGCCACCTGTACTCAAGTCTTTATTTGTTATGAATGGTTTGGTTTGTCATCATGTCAACCTCTTAACCCAAAAAGTATATCAACCTATTTATATAATTTGCAGAATTTAAAAGCCGACCCAGAAGACGAATAGCAAAAACTTTTAAGATCAACCACCATCAAGTGCTTGACTATTCTATTCCAAAGCAATACTATGAGAAGGCTCGATCTTCGGTTGGCACGTATCAGGTTGATCCCTTGCGCCTAACTGCATATTTTTCGCTGCGTATAGAGCTTGCCTTACATCATTGGTCAACTTTTCTTTATCCACTTGTTGATCTGCTAAAATATCGTCAAACCCGCCTGATTTAAATACCTTTGCAGCTTCTACACCTTCATCAAAGTTGATCAATTCAGTTAAAATTTAAACAAATCTGAGTTCAAAAACTAATCTCGCAAATTGTAGCAATGACTGCACAATCAATCCAAGAAATTTTTAATCATCTTTCATTTTCTTTGTCATTGACAAGATATACCTGCCATAGGCTTTTTTTTTATTGTGAACTGCCTAGTTAACTGAATTGATCAACGAAGCAAATCATCTAAAAAAAATAAAAAACACAATATAGAACTATGGATTTTGAAGAGGTTGTATGCCGGCACAAACTATAAACAATTTATGTAAGTTGTTTTAATAAACCAACACCAACAAAAATTCCTACTCACCAATTATCTAGATTTTGAAGATGTTGTATGCTTGCACAAACAATATGGGCAACCTACAAATTTAAAAGGGAATGATTGTTTATAAGATATAATAGGCATACTAATCAACTTCTCACAACATCTCTGTTGAGACTCATTCATTAACATTTACACACTAAAAGAAGAAAATATTATTCATTTGCATCAGTTACAAATGGCTAAAAAGGAAAAATTACATAGAAAAAGAAAATTTAGAAGTACCTTAAAATTATGATCTTGGAAGCCATGGCTTCATCAAGTCCTGTTGAGGATTAAATGACATTTCATAGTTTTCAGGATCTTAAAGATGGACACATTTTAAACATCATAACGCTGAATTCGCTGCAGATATAGTAGGGCAGTTGTTATACACAACATAGCTTGTTCTTGATCTAGTGAATGTATATTAGGGTCAATCAGATCTAAAAGCTGCCCATTACGCGCAAGCTATCTAGTCCATGAAATAAGATTAGCCCTTTCGAACTCGGACATTGGAGAAGCTGTAACTTGCAGTGGCCTACGACCCGAAACCAAGACCAATAGCAAGACGCCATAGCTGTACACATCACTCTCCTGTGACATTGATATTTATGATTAATGTCATAAGAACACGTATATACACAATTGATATATACATACATATACATACACTCGCCAAAGAAAGGAATACAGAAAACGAAAATACCTGGAGACTTTGATTAGGAATGTATGCTAGTGAGATCGATCCGATCATGTTCTATAGAAAGTGATTAGCAATGGCGTTAAACACACCACCATGATCTTTACCCATAGTTGAATCAGATTCAGGAACTTGCAGCAAGAAGCTAGACCTGTCGACTGTTGATCAGCAACCGATATCGCTTTCCCCCCTTTCAAAACAGCCGAAACTTCCTGCTCATACTTCTAGAGCTCCAACTCGTTTTGTACTGGAAAAAAGCCACCGAATGGCACAAACGACCCGATCAAACTGTAATTATCATGAGCATTGTACTGTCAGATAATGAACATCATATCAGAAACTCGAAATTCTCATCGATTATCAAACTGTTTATAAAACCGGAATCATTTGAACCGCAACCGCCATCAACATTAGCAGAACAAGTAGGTCGAAGTTGAAAAACAATTTGTACGAAAATCCAATTATAAAAGTTAACAAACATGCAAAGATGGTTCAGAATATTAAAGAAATACAATTACATTAATGTAAAAGAAATAGTTGCAAACAGAGTAGCATATGCTCAACCGAAATTTAAGACCCTTATTAGGCATACATATAGTATTGCAGGATCATCTCATTTCAATTTTTTTCCGGAATTTATGTCAGTCGGCATACAAACAAACATGAGACAAAAACTAAGCTACAAATTTTTTTAGTAACATGCATAGAAAGAATCAAAGAAGGGCATATGACATAAACGAACACGAAGCTACCTTCAATTTACAGTATCTACACCGCAACAAACACCTGAGATCAAAGAACAAAAAAAATAAAAATAAAAATTAGAACACCGATCCAAGCCAGATAACAACACAACATACCAAGTAAAATTACCGCAAGACCATCGAAAGAGAAAGAACACTGAGGGGTCACCGTTGCGTTATTTACTCCAAGAACAACACACTAATTGCTCGGGCTGTTTCTTGACAATCTTCTTAATCGAATTTGACGGTGCAGTAGGGCGATAGGGATGTGATTTCGACTGGAAGAATAATCAGTCGTGACCTAACAAAGCTAATAATGGGGTTGATTGGTTGAATGTGTTGTGTTTATAAGATTAGGGGAAGGATAATGTTCGCATATAAAACCATTATAAAAAATCAGTGTTAAATCTGTAGACTGAATTAAAGCTACTTCAGTTTTTGTTGAAGAAAAAAACAAAGGAACCGATTAAAAAGAAGAAACAGGGAAGAAAGCTTTGTAACAGCTTTTATACCACCTAATAAGCATGCAGATGGGTGCTAACACCTGTTATGACACCCCACTAAACAACACACGTGGCACTATTATACTTTTAAAGTAATAAACTGCCCATACAATAAATAAAAAAATAAAACAAACACCGGGACTCGAACCTGGCCACATATTATAACAAAACACCACCCTAACCAACTGAACTGGGAATCCTTTTGTTATTATATTCAGACCTAATAATATAAATACAATTATAAAATGCCCTAAATAAAAAAACACTGTTCAAAGCACTTGGTTTATTATTATAGTATAATGACCGCCCATTTGACCCGTTTTCTTATTGGTTGTGTTTCATAATTTTGCAGGTAGGAAAAGGCTCGTCACAACATGCGAAGTTTCACATGACTTGTCTATCTAGCCACCTCTAAAACGTGTACGCCTAAGGTAACATGCTAATTCTCATACTTGTAAGGTTTAATCTTGTGTTGTTTAACAAACTTGAATGAATCTTAAAATTGCATAGGTAGTTGATCAAATGTTGACTACTCATTGTTCTAAACATCCTAAGGTAACATGCTAATTCTCTTATCATGTATGATTCTCCCTCTATTTTCTTGATCCAACATACCTTGGCACATGCAGGTTTGTGAAAGGGATGCTAGACATGAGTTTGGAGCAAAAAGTGCAACAAATGGAAAAAAGAAAAACGAAGAAATGAGTCAAAAACAGTTCGAGGATTTTATGAGAAAACTCGAGCACCCTGTTAGTCATTAGTTGTAGTTTTTTTAAGTATTTCGGGTCTTTATGTTTAACAATCGTGTTTTGTACTTGAAACAGGTTTCGAATCCATGTTACTTGTTTTGCTGGTTTATACTTGAAACAAGTTTCGATTATATGTTTATCAATGGTGGTTTTGAATCATATTTTTTTATCATCTTGTATTTCTTGTGGGAAATTAAATTTACTCTCCGACGAAAAATATTTGTGGGAAAGTTGTAGGCGATTTTGTGGGAAATGCGTCAGAATGACCTTATTACTACAACTCAATTCCATGGGAAATCTGTGAGAAATTAAATTTACTCTCCTACAAAAAATATTTGTGGGAAAATCGTAGGCGATTTTGTGGGAAATACGTCAGAATGGCCTCTCAATTCCGTGGGAAATTATATTTACTCTCCTACGAAAAATATTTGTGGGAAAGTTGTAGGCGATTTTGTGGGAAATGCGTCAGAATGGCCTTATTACTACTACTCAATTCCGTGGGAAATCTGTGGGAAATTAAATTTGCTCTCCTACGAAAAATATTTGTGGGAAAGTTGTAGGCGATTTTGTGGGAAATGCGTTAGAATAGTTTTCCCAGGGCCCTTTTTCCTACAACTCAATTCCGTGGGAAATCTGTGGGAAACGGGTGTTACCTACGCATTTCCCACGGAAAACGGCGTAGCAAACTTAGCAGTTTTCTAGTAGTGAGTGTGTGCTCCCCAACTCAAGTCAAGCCCTAAAAGGTAAGGGAGTGAATGAGCTTGGGTTTAGAGTACACCTCCCTCCACCAAATTTTTTTAAAGAAGAAACCAACCAATCATAGGCCTCCACCTCCCTCCACCAAAGCCCCCACAGCCGGGTGAATTCCCATGCCATTGGGGCAACGCTGGAGCTCATTTACCCTTAGGGGTGGTGTAGCCTGTGTGGGTTGGGTTCCCACGTCAAAACCCCTGCCTCACTTCCCACACTCTTAAAAAGAGGAAACTAGGTCTAGGAGTCTAGGACTATCGAAGTCCGAAGTCCAAACTCCAAACCTTTATAAATAAGTGTTTTAGGAGAACTAGTTTTTTTCTCAGCCGCGCGTTGCGGCGGCGTCACGCTTCAAATCCCAAATCAATTTACATACAAATAGCACAAAGAAACAATGTAATCATTGGTTAATAAGTATATCTATGATGTGGCGAAATTAACAAAGGTTGCATAGTATCTAACATCAGTTGTTCGACATAAAAACCACAACATATGATTTGATATAACATCACATAATATGAAACATAACAGAACAATATCTTTGAAAGAAAAAGTGGTTATTTGATCCATAAAACCCCTTTAATCCATGTTATACAAAAGAACTGAACTAATATCAAAATAATATTAGTTTTGTAATCATATTTAGTACACAAAATATTTATAAGAAATTCAAGTATTTTTTACAAAAAGTCTTTAAGATCAAAATTAAGTGTTTTGACCGACCTAGTAAAAGGAATTTGTCATCTTGACCAAGGAATTCCACATTAGTAATCTTTACAACAAAGAATGTAGGATGTAGTTGCAAGTACCTTCATTAGGAACAACTGAAAATAGAGGTGATAAAGATGAGTGGGTCAGGTGGGTTGGGCAACTGGTTGACTTGCAGAAGAATTAGCATTTGCACATATTTAAAGAAGGATGACAAACATGTGCAGTCCAAGTAAAGCAATAGTTTTAGCTCCTCTCCTGGGTTAATAATGTAGACCTTCCTCATCACTAACTGTTAATAAACAACAGTGGGTTGTAAGATGTGCATTGAAACAAAAATAATACTACCTTATGTTAAGGACATAAAAAAAAATTGCCATATCATTCTTACAAGTTACCTTGTCACTAACAGCACATGGCTAAAATGACACTATTCTTATAAAATGATAACTTAACACTTGATCATCAAACCACAATAATTTCAAAGCAATCACAGCCATTTGTTTGGCGAAAATATTATACGAAATGGAAAAGTGTCGCTAGTTATTAGTTTTTTTAGTCATTGGCATTTAGCCGCGTAGGCGAATAGGCGTCAATTGTTATAAAAACGGATAAGTAGACGCCGTTTATTATGTTCTCTGCATATATATCTGATTGTTTGATACATATTGTTAACATTCTGAAATATTCATACTCATCATTGGACAATGTCAATACGCGGAGGTACCTATTCGCCTGATAATAAATCAAGGAATAAAACATATATGCAGAGAAAAATATTAAATGTTGTTAGTTATCAGCCTTTTTAGCGACTGGAAAAGTGTTGTGTGCCTATATGCGTACGAGGCTAAGCTAATAAGCAGCTTAAGTGAATCAAATGCTTCGGCATCTATGTGAATACACACGCCTACGCGCCTAGGTGCCTATGCGCCTAATTGGCTGCAAATAAACAGAGCAATCACAGCCCTTTTTCCTGTAAAAGGCTGTAACAGCTAAATTTATTAAGTTTATGTAATTATTTGACATAAAGTCATGATATGATCATATGATAAATTTGGTAAACTTACCCTGAAATGGCATCTTTGGCTTCAAGAGAATTCACAAGTATGCCATCATTGCTGCAAAGTTCATGCGAAACGGTAAATGAACAACAGAACAAATCAAACAGACATTAAATTAAGATCTTATAGTAAATGCCATCATATTATATTTCTGTAAATCAAACATACTTCAGCCAGTCGATTATAATCTTTGTATCACCGCTAGCTTCCACTATATTGACCGGAACTCCAACACTGTTCCATAGGGCATGCACAGGACCATCTTCAAGTGAGTAAACCTACACAAGATTAAGGAATTCCAAGTATAGAATCAGGATTTAAGAGAGTGTGCACCATGACGATTACCCTACGGCTTGTTTTTAAAAAACATGAAGCGCTCTAAGGCGCTTAAGTCACAAAAGCTGATGCGCTAAGCATGAGCTTCATGCACATGAGGTGTTGCTCTATGTACAAACAAAATGTGCATCTCTCTCACTGTTTTTACATATTAGTCGCTAGAATTACCAATTTTCCCCACATGCACATAAAGCGCTGTCCTCAAGGCCCTACTTATACTCGAATGCAAGAGTAATTTGAACTCCGTTACTACATTTCATGTTCAATCTCTAAAACTCATTCTATTTAATCTCATTTCTATGCCAACAAAGCTTTCTAAATAACCAAACGGGTTAAAACAACTCGAATCACACTGAACAACAAACTTACCTCAATTTCATACACAACAGCTCTCAAAGCAGCTACAACAGAGACCATCAACACTTGCCACCTCATCTTCCACACGTCTCTGTAAGAGGTTGTTTCATACTTTAAAGGCCACTCAAACAAAAAACATTTGCAAAAGAATTCTCTCCCTTGCTTACTGTTTTAACACAATGAAATTACTCGCTGTTAGTCACAAATAACCACAATCAAAATCATGCGAAAGTGAATTTCAACATGACCGGGAGTATAAGAATATAAAGTTTAGACAAATGTACCTAGTCAACCCAAAGATGGTTCATTTCAAGATTCTTGATGCAAAGGTAAGAACTTGAACAAAAATTCTGTTGACTTTGCATCCAAAGAAAACATGCTTTGTTGGTATTGACAACCTACCCATAATTTTCCAGAAAAACTCATTTTAATGTTATTGAACCTGAACAAATATTCCTAAAGTTACCCGGGAAAACTTAATATACAGTTGAGCATATCAAAATAATTAGTCCAAAATAAAGTCAACATCTTAATAACTACTACAACTGACTTTATTTATCAGCGCTATACACGTTATACATATACATGGTGATGATCATATTACCTTGCACCATAAGAGTCACTTATATAGAAATGACATAAACAATATGTATGTAAACAAAAATGAGCACATTTGAAATCAGTCAACGATAATCTAAAACCGTTAAATTCTTACCTTCAACGACCGGCTGACAGAGGTCGTCGCCGCTGTCAACAGTCGCCTTAGCCGCCGTAAGATACCGACATAGCCACCATAATGACGGATTAGCACCTCCAGAGTCGTCTACCTAACCCAATTCAACTTAAAAGCATATGAGCAACCTATGAAATCCGACTAATCAAAGTGTGTCCTTCAGTTAATTAGCCATCGAACTGTGATACTCCAGTGTATTAAATTTGTATCTATCATTTCTGGCCCAAATAGGGATTTCAAGACTGTTACTGATAAGCATAAAAGCGATACATAGTAAGTGAATCTAAACAGCATAATAACCCCTACACAAATCAGAAACGAAAGAGTAAATTAGACACAGAAACTGACCTTAATTGCTCACAACCTTGTCGTTTCCTTGCCTCAAACAACTGGCGTTGAATCTCCTCATTGGCATTGTACCATTTATACGCAAGCGGGTTCTTGCTAGTCGGCCCCTAACACAAAACAATCACATCACTAACATGCATCTCATCAAAAATCCCAAACATGACAATCAAAATCGCGATAACAACACCAACTAAATACCAATATTCTCACCTCATACTTGATTTTGGGAATGCCAGGGAAAAACTCCCCTTCCCATTCACCTGAATCATCTGAACCGCAACCGTCATCAAGATTAGCAGGACAAGTATGTGGAGGTTCACAAATCTTCAAAAAAAAAAAAAACCCATCAAGATTATTACTTTTACTCTTTAAAACACTAAATCATACAAACCAATCAATTAACAATACATAAAACCACTAACCACTGTTTTAGATACCACACTAAAGCAAATAATAACACACAACAATAACTTCATAGCTTTCATACTCATCATCATCTCATTCAAATCACCTAACCCAGATCAAAGAGAGAGGGGGAAGAGCTCGCCAAAAAAAACCCCTGAAAATACACATAATTACGAAGACGCCGGTGCATTAGACTGGCTAGTTCATCTTCACCATTTGGAAATCACCATGACCAAAACCACCAGAGATTACCTACACATCAGACCAACATGATTCGTCGGGTTAAGGTTCATTATTTACCGATTTGACCAAAGGAAGAACATGCAATGGAAAAAGGCTTACCAGAAACGTGTCGAAAGTTGACCGGAAACCCTAGCTACTTGAACCATCGTCACCGCCACTCTCTGTCTGTAACACTTCTTTTATGACGGTGACGGATGGTGATGTTGAGACGCTGACCACGCACCCAAGTCTCCGACGATGCTCCTGAACCTTGTATTTGTATCTGACGGTGTGTGAGTGGTGATGGTTGGTGTGGTGTTGGTGGTATGACGGCGGTAAGTGATTCCGGTGTGTTGGTGTGCTGGTGGTGATGGTGAGACGGTGGATGTGGGACAATGATAAATGAAAGGGTGAACTGGTAAGCAGTAGAGATGAAGAGAAAACCAAACGACCAATATGCCATTGGAACACCGTTTATTACATAAATGCCATCATATTACTGTTTAAAACAGTTGTATTATTATTATTATATAATTTCGATAGCGTGTGCTGGCCCAATTTGACACCATATCCCTCTACTTATTTAAGGTGTATAGCATTCAAACCAACCAACCTTCTCTTCATGATTCTCCTGTACATATTTGACACTGCCTTGATTGCCGGTCCCCAAGGCTATCCTACTAATGGGTTGCTTTCATGTTACACCATCATTTTAATCTTGGGAAAGGCCAGATCCTATCCACACGAGTGACACGCTGGATCTCGAATACATTTGTTTTAAACAGGTTTAAAGGTAAAGGCACAAGCATGTAATGGTTTAACTAAAAAATAAAAAAATGAATGTGTGTAAATGTGATTGGTGCAGGATAGCAGACCCTTGCTTTTGGTGTTTAACGGTTATGTGGCTCTTGGCGCCCCCTCTTAACGCCCACAACACGTAGCCTTAGGCTAATCAAGTACTAAAACATGGTTTTCTTTAGTTCCTAATCGTTTATATGCTTATCATCATTTCGCGCGACAAATATTATTTAGTTGTCGTACAAGTTTGCAAACAAAAAGTACGTAATATATACAAAGATGAACAAACATACATATAAAAGTATTGAATACAGTAGTTGTATTGTATCGTATTGTTTATATTTATAATTATGGAATAACATACGACCCGCTGACCTGGATTCGATCATGTGTCACTTGTATATATTGTACCATAACTATAAATGATAAAACGATACAATACTACACTACTGTATTTCAGTACCCGAAAACCTAATTTACAACGGAAACGTTATTTCGTCAAGTTAAAGTCGCTTCAGCTTCCTTCATACCTCAACTCCAATCCTTTCAGCAATCTGCAACAAAGACACAAACCGATATATAGATCAAAACGTTACTTCCTTTTCGTTCAGTAATTTGAAATTGTTTGGCAATGAGCAAATGGGTCATACCTCCTTGAAGGAATGGACATCACTTCCCCATAACCAAGCATCACAGCCAGCATCTCTGGCACCCCATATATCGTTCCTCCTGTCATCGCCTACATGGACTGCATCCTCAGCTTCTACGCCTAATAACTCGCATGCTTTTAGAAATATCATAGGATTCGGTTTCTCTGCTGCAACCTAAAGAACACGGTTCATTATTAATATATGATATGATTGTAGAGATGGCAAAATGTGTTTGTCGGATGGGTTGGATAAAAGGTTAAACGGATTTATGTCATAACCCAGAAGTGTTACGAGCAGGTGAAAACAGTTCGGTTTGGGTTAAAGTGTTTGGCCACTGTTATTTTCACAGAAAAACAACAGAAATGAAGTAAAGAGATAAGATCACATACTTCAGCCGAAACAGCCAAGGCATCGAACCAGTGATCACAGTTTAGAGCGCGCAGCAGAGGTCTCAATCGTGTGTCAAAATTTGAGACGATTGCCAGTTTCACGCCTGCTTTTTTCAGAGCCTTGAATACTTTCTCAGCATTTGGATCACAGAGATGCCACGCCTTTTGATGCGAACCGAATGAAAGTTAGATGTACAGTTATGATGGATACAATAATATAACTAAAAATGGAAGGAAAATAAACCTTTTCTGTGGTATAATAGTTATAGAGTTCCTCAAAATATTGAGAATCAGAACAGCCAGTTGATGAACTAACTATATGTTGCCAGAAAGGTCTCCCGTCATCAACGTATCTGCGTATTTGATGAATAAAAACAAGAAAGATTAAGATCAAACCTTCTGTCACTTAACATAAACAGGAACTAGTAGAGTTTTGGAGGGGTCAGAATCACTTCCTGGGCTAAAACCACGACTTTAGTTGAATCGGATATGTTTCCACATCCGAAAAACAACAATAACTTTTCGTGAGGTAAAAGTAACTGCTAAATCTTATACGTACAAGTGGGGATGCAGTAATTGTGTAAGAAAATGTGTCAACTTCAAAATGGCGCTCAAGCAGCTTGAGCACCATTTTGGCCCGTTCATTCGAGTCACTCAATTTGAATTTAACCCAAATTTAAAAAAATTAAAAAGAAAAAAAACTGCAGTTCTATTTATATCAATTTAATGTAATTCTTCAAATAAAAGATTTTCATCAATCAGTTTTCACCTTATTTACATAATCTTTGAATTTTTACTAAACCTGTCAAAGCTATTGTATGCATCATTGATATTACAAATTACAGTGTTGGAAAAATCTGGATTAATCGCTAGTCAGCCGGCCACTGATTAATTTTAAGGTAATTGAAGAATTAATCGCTAGCCGGCCGCCCGGCCATAGCCGGAATTCGGTCCTAGTCGGCCGCAAATAGGCGATTCCGGCTAGATTATGGCCAAAACATGTGAACTCCAGCAATTAGTACACTTCAAAAAAACAGGTAGATGAGGGGTTAAAACTTGTCTACCAAAAAAATTACACATAAAAATGTATTTATATATATAAAAAACTGTAAATTACATATAAAAATCCCAATCCGATTAATCCCGGCTAGTCTCCAGTCGGTACTTTCACCAGGCCGACTAGCGACTACCAATTTTTATAACCATGAAAAATTACATTTCCTTCCTTTAAACTGCTTTCATCTCGAATGCATTAATCTAATAACCATCACCATCAGTTATCAGTTCCTGATTTTCAACACAAATCAAGCAAATCTAACCTCATAACTTTAGAGTATCTAAAACAAAACTGTAACAACTAACAATCACAAACACAATTCATTGACTTATATAAACACATCCACACATAACTAACCATAAATACAAATTAACCAACCAATTAAACAGTAAACACACACACACACACACAAGCAGCTGACCTGATCCTTGATCTACCCCAAGGCTGCTCATAAGCTCTCCTATACCTCCTCAATATCTCATCTTCACTATAACTCACTCCATATTTCTCTCCAATACTCCTATAAACCTTCATAACCAACCAATAATATTATTATTATTATTAAAACCCAACAAAATGATTAAAAATAAACAAACCCATATCAAATTCAAACCAATTAACCAACCTGAGCCATAGGCTGAGAAGGAACAACAAGGGTACCAACAGCATCAACCAACAGAGCTTTATGCGTAATCCCACCATTCATCGATTTCCTGTACCTTTCGTAATCATGGAGCCCCGAATACCGCTCCTGTTCCACGGACGCTACTGCAGAAGAGTACCCATGACCCGAAACCCGACCCGGATACGGTGTGGTTCGGATCTTTGATGGGTTGAGGTTAGAACAGAGGAATTGAGTGAATTTTGTTATGCGAGTCGACATTGATTATTGTTGTGTGAATTTCATTTGGGGTTTGGGATTGTAATGCAGAAATTGATTGATTGGATTGTTATTATTATTATTATTTTGAAGATGATTTTGAAGAGATGAAAGTTCAAAGTTGGTTATTTTATGGAGAAATTTTTTGTGTTTATGTTTTAAATTAGAACTGGTGGTATATAGAAGACGAGAAACATGGGACAAACTTTTATTAATATTATATTATTATTGTTTCATCCAATTTTTTTTATCGGCTAAGGACATCACATCGGTACCTCGTTTCGAATCCCCTTTTCGCATCATCCCTGAGGGCATAAGCCCTTTCAACGTCAATGGGTGTATTTTTGCTGGCCCTAGGATTCGAACTGTGTACCTCACCCGGGCAGGAACCTTCATAAAGAGTAAACCCTCCCACCTCTCCCCAACTGAGCTGGAGGTCATTGGCCAATTGTTTCATCCTATTGATTTTGGTTTTAAACAGTTTAGCCCCTCAAGTCAACTTGTGTAACCCGTTTATTTAAATATATTAGACTGTACGTTGTGAGCGGTGAGCGAGTAAGGTTTCAGTCCGATGCTCACCTCCTGCCACAACAGCTCTGGCGCGAGCACACGCGATGGTGTTTGTGTGTGTTAACAGGAGAAAGTGAGCACAGGTCGCTTCGGTGCTCATCCCTAGCCACAACGGGGTCAAGTAAGCACATGCGATGGGGTTACTTGAGAGTGAAGTCGATGGCTCGCGTTTGTTCGCTCGCGGCCCACAACGAATGGTCTTAGTGCATAGTTTATAAAATGATGAGAGTTGTAATAAAGTTGTAAATTTGCTAAATGGGGCTTAAATGGGTTGAAGCCGAGATAAACGTGTTGGTAAGTTGAACTTATAAATTATATGCTTTTCTTACATGTATTCTGGTTTTAAATAGGTGAATCTATTGTTTTTAACACAACCCAGGATGACCCATTATTTGAATATGTTAACCATGTCAACTTAATTACAACATAATTAGGTCAGGGATGTGGAATAAAGCCTCATGAGGCTTTAAGCGCCACTTATGCATCATATCAGCGTCACACAAACAGAGGAGGCTTTAAAACCCACATCCTTAACTAGGGCGTTAAGGAATAAAGCAACTTTAGTATAAAAAGGGAAAAATGATTGGTTGAAACCAGGTGGGCCCCTCCTTTTTCTTCCTCTATCACCCGCTAAGGGCTTCGCGAGGCTTGTCGATGGCACCCTTTTTAATATAGGTGGGACGATGTTGGGGACGTAACCCAACTAAAATGGTTGGGGGCATTACCCCACAACCCCTAACCTTACTAAAAAGTTTAGAGCACTCACATCCCATCCACCAAATGTAAGTGAGTGTGTCCACCAAATTATATGGGGTGAGTGTAAGTGGTTGTGAGTGGAGGAGAGAGAAAATATTTGGTGGAAGCACTCTTCCACCCTAAATACGAAAAGCTACTATTCACCCCTATATATATTTTAATATTTTTGTAAGTAGTTGTGAGTGAGGAGAGAGAAAATGTAATGATAAAAGTATGATTATTTTAATTAGGAGAGAGAAGATTTAGGGGTGAAGTAGTGATTTTTAGTGTAATTTGATGGAGGAGATTTAGGTAGATAGGTTGTGAATGCTTTTAGACATGCTAAACAAAAAGAACATACAATATTTTAGTGGTCTACACAATGGCACCCTTAACGATGCAAAAAATGTTTGCCATTTTTGTCACACTTTTCATAACTCCACGTTAGATTCACATCTATTTTGTTTTACTTTTTGTTAGAACTTGTCAAATTACATGAAATTATATGCCTCTCATGTTTCACATGCCACGACCAATTTTTAAATTAGATTTATATATAAAATAGCCTAACTACTATTTGAATGGGCGCTTCTCTTAACACACCATGTCGATTGAAGATAGTTGTCGCGCGGCACTGGATGCTATATACCGATGTGCCACATTTAGCTGCTACATGCTGATGATGTTTCGCCGTAGCACTCTATTTACCCAGATAAGCAAGGACCAAACTATATTGATAGTTTTATTTTGAGTAAATTACTATTTTGTCTCCTGTGGTTTAACTCATTTAATCCCTTTAACCTGAAAAGGAATATTTTGACATTTCAACCCATGATATCTAAATTATGTGATGATTCAGCCCCTAACACTAACTTTGTTAAATATTTGTAGTTAAGTCTAAGGCATTCAAATCATTTACGTATGAACTATGCATATAAATTACTAAGATAACTAAATAGTTTAGGTTTTTTTTTTTATAAAAAAAATAGGTTTATTATTTAATAAAACAAGTGTTAAATATACAAAGATATAAGTCTTTTCTAAAGCAAAACATTTTTTTAAGGAACTTTTTTAAATGTTTATTGTTTAAATTTCTTTTTTATTACCAAACTGTCTGTTTTATTTTACTTCATTAGAAACCATTAATTCATACTTAAGAAATTCCAGAAGATTATCTCAGTTTTTAAAGTATTATCTTCCACCTAACGTTTTTTATTAGAGTCTGACCTAATTAGCTTTTGCTGTGTGTATACGTCTCTCTTTCATCCCTTTCTCATACCTCTGCCACCAGCACCATCCCATACTCTCGACTCTTAATATTCCTTTTCTCTCTACAACCCCCACCACAACCACCATTGGTTACCACCCACCTCCATTTCTATCACACCACCCATTGTCACGCATCTTCGACACCACGAACCGACGGCCACCAAACCGTAAAAGATACAATTATACAAACCTGTTTGACGGTTATTTCAAATTCAAACCCTAGCTTTCTGTAATAGAGGAGTAAACCTTAGGCGATTGAAATCGTTAACATCCTTCCAACGATCCTTACAATGAATAGTTGCATTGACCTCCAAATAAGCAAATATTGTTGTGAATAAATTGAGGCTCAAGAATCCGCTCTCGTCTAAATCCAAAACCTTCAACAACCTCTTGAACAAATTGATGTCACAACAAATGAATGATCCATCAGTTTTTTGGAATCCTAATTGTTCTTCGACTTTGTTGAGTAATGATAAAAGGATAGGTGGTTGAGGAACTTACTAGGAATAATGAAATGACAACAATTTGGTGATGGAGGTGGGTGATGGTGAGTGGTGTGGTGGAGGTTGGTATTAACTGGTTGTAGTTGTGGTGTGGCTTGTACAGAGAGAGAGAGAGAGAGGGAGAGAGAGAGAGAGAGTTGACAAAAGAAGAATAAGAAGAGAGCAAATAGAAGGTGTGGGTTGCTGGTGGTACTGGTGGTGGAGGTAGAGGGAGAATGGATGAGAGAGAAACATATACACATCATCAACGTCACCAAAAGCTAAATGGGTTAGACATGAATTAAGAAAAGCTTAGTGGAAGAAGGTAGTTTGAAAGTTAGGAAAGTTCTCTAGAATATCTTATGTTGTGATTAATATCGGTCAATAGGTCAAAACGTAAGGATTATTAAAATTCATTTTCCCATATTATAATAATCTTGTTATTACTCTTATTACTCAAAAGTAACATTTAGACATAAGCTTGAAACTTAAGTTTATATTTTATTTTTACTAAAATAGCCTCTTTAACAATTAAATAGTATCTTAAAAGTATTTGTGCGCAATTATAGTTTTATACTATACACGAAATTTATAGTTTTATAACTAAAAGGCTAAAAATTGCCGGTTTCTCTGAACATCCTTAGTCTGTGATAAGTTTATTCGTAAATTCTGATCATTAGATTCATATGAACATTAAGGTTAGGATAAAAAAAAATAGAAAATTGTAGAAAGAGTATGAAACGGACTTCAATTGATTTATTTAAGCGGCATAGGAACCGTCTCATCGAACCCTACGATCTTAGTTTTTAGGTTTTCGCTGTTTAAGATTTTTAGCTTGTAGTTTTTAGAATTTATGTTATATTATTGTGTCTTTTATGTAGTATTGTGTCTTTATCTTATTTTCATCATTGTGTCATTTTTGCAATTCATTGGGTCTTTTTCTTCAACATTGTGTTATATTTTTCGGCATTGTGTTATCTTTTGTGGCTCATTGTGTCATAGTTTGTGGTCTATTGTGTTTTTTGTAACCTTCTCACCCTTCTCATTTTTATTATACTGTGTAGGATAACTTGACGCATTAACATTAATCCATAATGTTAGAATTCAGTCAAGAAAAATGTTTACAACTTGAATATCTAATTATTTGGCGTTTTCTACATATGTCTTCCTTCAATATTGTATTCATCTAAAAGAAAAACAAAAATTACGTTTTCATTATCTCTTACAAAACTCATTTTCTATTAGTATAGTTTTCTTCCAAGTCACATCATAATTCAATAAGGATTTAGTTCATTTGACACGTAACAAATATGAAGAAATATGATGAATTCATTTGTGTTCATAATAGAGTCTTGCCTAACTATGTGATTGATTAGAATAACTGGGTTCCAAAGAAGGTTGGTATCGTGGCTTGGAGAGCTGAAGCAGAAAGACTCCCTACTAGAACAGCTTTGGCGGCTAGAGGCATTCAAATTCCATCTGTTTCTTGTGTGTTTTGTGGCGATTACCCAGAAACATGTGAGCATATTTTTGTTAGCTGTCATTTTTCTCAAGTAGTGTGGCAAATTATTAGTAAATGGTGTAGAATTCCTATGTTGCTCAGATATACTTGGGTTGCATGAATCTGTTAGTGGCTCCAAAAAAAAAGAGGAAAGCCATTCATGATATATCCTTAGTCACAATGTGGTGTATTTGGCGTATGAGGAACGAGGTGGTCTTTAATCAATGTTCGGCTTCGGACGCCAAGGTTATCGAAGAGATCAAGTCCAGTAGCTATCTATGAGTCAAAAATTGCTCGAAAGAGCTGCTCTAACCTGGGAAAATTGGAGTTTTGACGTTTTCTAGTGGGAAGGCAGGTGTTTGTTGCTGTCTTAGTGTTGTGATTGCTTTATTTCTTTTCGTATTTATTTTTGATGTTTGTATATTTGGTGCTAGCCCCTTGCTAGTTTGATGAAATGGAATTTATGTTGGACGTTCAAAAAATAATAATAATTGCGAGTTATATATATATATATATAGAGAGAGAGAGAGAGAGAGAGAGAGTAAAGATCAACTATAACTCAGCTTAACCTACTAAACATAAAAAAGTGAAGGGGAAAAATTTTTTTTTTTTGAATTTTTTTTTTCTCATCTGCTTAAACATGCTTTCTAGATAAATAATATAAAAAAATTTAATTTTTTTTGGCGTAGTTACGTCATTAGAGTAATTACAGTAGTTTACACAAGAGTAATTACTCTACAACAGTAATTATGTAATTACTCTACACTAATTTTTTTTAGATTTCAGTACTAAAATACATGTTTAACAATATGGAAAAAAAATAAAAAAAAAATTCCCTTCTTCACCTCTCACGTTAAGGGTTAGTTGTAGGTTTAAGACCCATTTGTACAAGACCATTCCCCTCTCTCCCCCTCCCCCCTATCTCTCTCTATATATATATACTATATTAATAAGCATATAGCAAGGACTTAATGGTCAGTTACACACATCTCTTAAAATTAAGAGATTTACGACTCTTAGTGCATGTTGTACAAACATTTATGCACTTTAAAATACACCACACGGATTACAATCATTACCGTCCATTAAAACACACGGATTATAATCTGGTCCATCCATTTTGAAGGGAGAGAGAGAGAGAGAGTAAAGATCAACTATAACTCAGCTTAACCTACTAAACATAAAAAGTGAAGGGGAATTTTTTTTTGAATTGTTTTCTCATCTGCTTAAACATGCTTTCTAGATAAATAATATAAAAAAAATTATTTTTTTGGCGTAGTTACGTCATTAGAGTAATTACAGTAGTTTACACAAGAGTAATTACTCTACAACAGTAATTACGTAATTACTCTACACTAATTTTTTTTTAGATTTCAGTACTAAAATACATGTTTAACAATATGAAAAAAAAAATATAAAAAAATTCCCTTCTTCACTTCTCACGTTAAGGGTTATATTGTAGGTTAAGATCCATTTGTACAAGAACCTTCCCCCCTCTCCCCCTCTATATATATATATATATACTATATTAATAAGCATATAGCAAGGACTTAATGGTCAGTTACACACATCTCTTAAAATTAAGAGATTTGCGACTCTTAGTGCATTTGTACAAACATTTATGCACTTTAAAATACACCACACGGATTATAATCTGGTCCATCCATTTTGAAGGAGAGAGAGAGAGAGAAAGATTTTGCCTTCTAGGGTTTCATCAAAAGCTCCATCCAAATCAAGCAAACCCGTTCAGTCCTCATCATTAAAGGTAACCTCTTCATCTCCAAACTATGTTCTTTGAGTGTACAACTACCTTATTCTGCAATACTCTTCTCTAATTTCTCTAAAATTTGATAGTTCTTACAGCCAAAGCTGACTATGTCTTGAGAATCGCTTCGATAAAGCCTACGCTGAAAGTTTGTATTCAATTTTTTATTATTGATTTTAATTAAAAGTTGGTCGCATATGTATTCAACCCTTTTTTGTAACAGAATGATACTAGATGCAATTTAGGTTAGGAAACTGATTTGATTACTAATATGTTTATTTTGGTGAATTCTTGAGGTCTAGGTTGCCATGAAAAATAATCATAATCTACATATCTCAAGAAAACTCTTGCTATAATTAAGAAAACAAAACCAGTTCACCAGTCGTACTAGAAAAGAAGCTATACACAAGTGTAGAGGGCAATGAGCCAATGAAAGGATTCAGTGAGAAGCTTTTCAACTGGTTACACGTTTACTTATTAATATGCCGATCTTGGTTGTACTTTTTCTTAAAATGGGGAGGTAAGATTGGTCGAGTAACATGTCATTTTTGGAACTACTCAGGATTGGATTGGATAGCCCCGCTAACTCTTTTTTGTCTAATTTTTGTAACTAATAATGCATTATCGATGACTAAAAACAAATATTATAATAACGATAATCTGAATCTTTCAATTTAAAGGGAAAAAAATTATAGAAATTTTATATAAAAAAATTATTAAAAAATTGATTTGAACTATTTTGAACCTACAACTCTAAACCCAATTGAATTGGTCCCCTTTTAGGTACAACTTTGTTTGATCCCTGTGAGATAATGAACAACCCAATTCGACCCATTCGTAGTAAACGGGTTGAAATCGCCACCTCCGTCATAGACAAGTCAAATGGGGCAGGGAATGGGAGCTTAGATGGTCACCTATTCACACTTAAGTAGCACAACCTTAAAACACATGTAAAATAATCAAACTTTGTAATGCAACTGTTATGTCCTTTGCAGAAAACAAGGAACCACTACCATGGAAGACGCAAATGGGGATGGCTGAAGCCTTTTGTTTCCTGCACAAAACCGAAAATCAAGTTGATAAATCGCCCTCTTAGGCTACATAATATATTGCTGGACACAGTAAAACATGGGTTGTGAAATCATGTTCTTTTAATCGGTCTCTTTTTGATGTAAATTTGACAACATTTTTTTACATCTCATTTGACGATATGATGCAGTGTGGGAGTTTAATGCAAAGTATCACACCCTCAAATTTCCACATGCAGAGTTTTACCGCGAGGCGTATGACAAACCAGGATCCAAGTCAACGATCACAATAAACAACACTATATGAAATACGTAAACTCAACACATAACTTTATATCTCAAAAACTGTAGTGGAAGCAACATCAAGTTACAAAGACTTGTTTGACAAAAAGTTCTCAAAGGGTTATTCAAAATATGAAACTAAAGCCCTAAACGCCATGCAGACCCGTGCGCCTAGTCCGTGTAATGCTACCTTAGCGACCTGAGAAAAACATGCCAAAAATATGTCAACATATAAGCTGGTGAGTTCACAGGTTTTCATAAACGTTACCAAATGTTCCAAAATTGTTACCAAGTGATATCAAGTTCAACCTGTCAATACTATGTCATGTTTAAGCCAAAGTACGCTAGCTAGGCGTATGTTTTC
Organism: Ambrosia x helenae; assembly: GCA_030844895.1. Taxonomy (NCBI): domain Eukaryota; kingdom Viridiplantae; phylum Streptophyta; class Magnoliopsida; order Asterales; family Asteraceae; genus Ambrosia; species Ambrosia x helenae. The sequence continues at coordinate 92,193 of JAUTDX010000994.1, forward strand.
TTACTACTACGATTGGAAAACCATTACTGGACACGTTTAGGCAAGCTTAGCATGTTACAAGTTCAAGCCGCCAAATAATGTTACAAGTTACAAGGTCGAGACAATATAGCTCCCACCCGCCTCCCACCCACCCTGGGGCGCCCAGCCCGGTGCAGGTCACGCCCAATAGATCTATCCACATTTCCCCCGCTGGCTACCCCGCACATTCATGGTTTCCCCCAGGACTTCCAAAGATCATATAGTAACACAAAAAGTAACCCATAGTATGACACAAGTTCTCAAAACACAAGTTTAACGCATGTTTTCTCCCCCAAAAGTAAAACTAGTGAAAGTGGGGCCGTGAACTCACCTTAGGTTGCGTTTTTCTTCAAGATAAGAATAAAAGGTAAGCCCTTGATAATCCAAAACTACCGGAGATCTATCAAAAAGTTCACATAAGTGTTCCGACTAATAACCATAAGGTTATCTAGTCCCTGATTATCCAGATCGTGACCAAGTATGTTTAAAATTACATTTGACTGTTAAACCGACACACTAGACTGACCGACATCCCGTTAGTGACTCATTACATAAACTAACTAGTACACATAGATTACATATAAGGTTCAAGCATAAACACTTAGTTTGCATCAAGAATCGCACATACGGAGTTGTAAGGTCGGATTAGTATGGAAACT
>JAUTDX010000995.1:0-63523 GCA_030844895.1 Ambrosia x helenae
GCCGCGAGGGCATTGCAAGCTTCAACGCGAACGCCTCCACGATGCATGGAATGATCGGTTTCCCGACTAAGTCAGGCGTCGCGTTCATTCAGGGAAACAAAGACTGTCACAAACGGTGGAAAGCGCCAAACCCCCCCCCGAAAAAGGTCAAAACTGATGCCCACACAGAGCCGGAAAAATGGGTTTCCTAACCCTAAATTTCCGGAGCAAACGGTGGTCCATTGGCCATGTAATCTCCGAGACCATCCGCAATCACCTTAAACAACTACTTATCAAGAACATGGACGTTTTCGCATGGCAATCGGCGGACATGGTTGGTGTTTTGCTCGACATAGCGAACACAGGCTCAACGGCTACCGCTCGATAGAGCCAATCGTCCAGAAATAGCGGATCATGGGTCCGGAGAAAACGAAGGCCATGAACGGGAAAGTCACCGAGCTGCTCAATGCAGGCATCCTACGCCCCATCCGGTACCAAACTTGGGCCGTCAACCCCGTTATGGCCGCAAAGGCCAACGGGGGCTGGCACATTGTGTGTCGATTACAAGGATCTAAATAAGGCGTGTCCTAAAGATTGCTACCCACCCGCTGACCGAAAATTGATTTAAAGGTGGACTCCTTAGCCCCTCACAGCGCTTCAAATGTTTCTTGGACACGTATAAGGGGTACCACCAAATTCAATGGCAAAGGAAGAAGGACAAGACGGCATTCCGCACAAGACATGGGCACTTTCTGTTACAACCAAGATGCCCTTCGGCTTGAAAAAATTTGGCGCCACTTACCAGCGCCTCACGGACACTGCTTTCGTTGATGAAATCGGCGTAAGGCTGGAAGTGTACGTCGATGACCTTGTAATCAAAAGCAAAGAAGAGGGAGACATGTTGCGGGACATTCAACAGACTTTCAATCAATTGGGCAAAGTGCGCATAGAAATTAAATCCCAGCAAATTTCCTTCGGCATGGAGGAAGGCAATTTTCTCTGAGTCATTGCAACGCGGGATGGATTCCGTGAAAAACCTCGAGATAGTTCAAGCAATTGACCGAGAATGCCCTTCCCCGCATCAATCAAGTAGGTTCAAACGTTGATGGGTCGCCAGGTAGCCCTCAACCGTCATACTTCGTAGTCACCATTTTCATAATAAAAGTGCCGCATGCGCCTTACACTTTCCCTTAAGTTGTTCCTCCTCCATAGAAGCCAGAAAATCCTTAGCAATTAGGGAATATAGGATTGCTCCCCTAATAACAGGACTTATGGAATTCTTCATGAGCATGGGAGACATTATGTTACACTCTCCCACTTCCCATGTACAGTCTTTTGAGTAGCAGTACTTTTGTCATGATTTCAGGAGGGCAGCCTCTCTTATGGCATAGTCAAAATCTAACATGCCTAGAACTAGCATGAGAAGTCCTTTCATGAAGCATAGTTAGCACCAGTCAGAGTTTCAATTCCCTATTGGGAGCTGCAGTGGATTTAGTTTGAGAAGAATAAGATACATAGATAAAAGGAAAGTTAGAGTGACCTATGGATAATTAAGACTAAGGCTGGTGGAAGAAGGACCATTAATTTTAAGTAAGTTGTGATAACATCTATTATAAACACCAAATATAATAGACTAATTAAAAGTTATACTTAAATAATAGCACATCACTTTTTCGCAGAAGTGGGACACTTAATTTATTAGGCACTATTTACATTTGCATGATATGAATATAACACATCATCTTGGACACAGGTGAGACATTCACATTAATTAGGCAAAAACTAATTCATTATGCTTAGTTAGACTTAGATAACCAGGTTAAGGTAGCACATCACCTTTGGCACAAGTGACACCTTTTTAGTGTCTGATACCACAAATTAATCAAATCCTTAAACATAATACAGAAACATAATAATAAATCAGACGTAACTGTTAGTCCAGTAAAGGTTGATAGGGAAGATAATGCCATGAGGATGATTACGCTGATCGGTTCCCGTTTAGGTGTATAGTTAGGATATCTTAAGGAGAGGAGGACGGTTTTTTGTGTGTAAGTAAAGGTGTTCATTAGCCTCTAATGCCGCCTAATGATCTATATTTATACATCCATGGGGAAACTCTATTTTATGGTTAAGTAAGGGTGATTACGTCCATCGCATAAAGACCAGTTAAACTAATATAGGTATTTAGGTCATTAATCATTTATTAGATAAATGATTATAAGGGCCACATAATAGAATATAATATAAATATATTCTTACACCTGAATCATCAAAAATTTATAGTCTTTAACCATACCATGTAAGAGAAAGATACCTGGGTCAGACAATGGGAAGTGATGGATAAGGCTTGAGACTGAGAGATCTTAGGTTCGATTCTTGATCCCAACCTGGTTTTACCAATTTCTCACCGTTATGCTTTGGGCGGGTGGGGGATTAGGGTTTCCCCGGTTTGGGAACCACGTGCGGAATCTTGCTCCCAATAAGAGTAAGATTTGTAGAAAAAAACTCCCGTTGCCCGTTGAGAGTGACATAATATGTTGTGTTGGCGGCTCTAAAAAAATTGAAAAACATAACAAACCTCCGGACCAACCTGTAGCTCCCACAAAATCCATACCAAAGGCAAATCTATCCAAATAAGCAAAATTTAGCACAAAAGTATTTTCTTTTAAGTAATAGCTTTTTTTTTTTCCTTGAAAACATCTAACCGTAATAACTATCCGGTTCAATTTGTCTTTTTCTATAACCGTACTATGTTGTTCGACTTGAAATTTTTGCCAAACCCAATCTAGCTGAGCGTTTCAAGCTCCCGTTGTGAACCCTATGAGTAGAACTAGGAGTAGATTAAATAGTGTTTGAGTTGCACAAGTCCTTCCAAGTTTCAACATTAAAATTGAATGACTTATATTTATATTTTCAACACAAACAAATTAAATCCATAAGCAAATATTACATGTAGATAACTAAATGAGTTTAATTTACGTTCTGTTTGATGGTCAACTTTCTTGTTTACGGATGTATAAGTCTACACATGGACCACGGATGATCGTGTAGGCTCCATTGCAAATGGTATAATAGTCTTCAGTGAGATGGGCTCTATTAACATTTTAGGAGTCCAAAGAATTGAAGTAGGTCGAAATATGCGGGTTTTCATGTGTTATAAAAATTATTGTTGTTAATTTGTCATGAATCTGGGTCCACTAAAATGGAAAAAAAAAAAAAAAAAAAAAAAACTACTCATTTTTTTCAATTGTATTCTAGTCTTCTTATTAATTAATAGCACAAGATTCTTTCACCAATTAAATACGTATGTCTATTACGAAAAAGAAAAAAAAATACGGACGCCAGTTTTAAATAATTTGGAAATCAATAATTTGTAAGTTTAAAATTTGATGTATAAAAGTATATATAGGGTGGTTCAAATAATACATCCTCTCAGTACGTGCTTCAACAATTCAAACAGTCATGAATTCAGAGAGGAGAGAAGAAGGTGACAAGGCGAAACATTACGTTGGTGTTCGAAAGAGGCCTTGGGGAAAGTTTGCCGCAGAGATACGAGATTCGACAAGAAAGGGAAAGAGGGTCTGGCTGGGGACATTTGATACCGCAGAGGAAGCAGCTTTGGCTTATGATCAAGCATCTTACTCGATGAGGGGTTCTTCATCTGTAGTAAACTATTCAGTTGAAACCGTTATGGAGTCCCTAAATGGCGTCCGACAATACAGTAATATGGATGAGGGGTCTCCTGCACTCGCTATAAAGGCGATGCATAAGCTTCAGAAAATGTCTTTGTCACCTAGTTTGGGTGACGAAAACAAGCAGCAAAAGGATTTGCTGATTTTGGAAGATCTAGGATCTGATTTGTTGGACGAGTTGTTAAGTGCATGATGATTATTTTATGTTTCTGGTTGGATTTCAAATTCTTTAGCCTAGCTTGGGGTTTTGTTCGTGTGTATGGAAATTTATTATTGATAAACATTGCACTTATCAAATTAATTGCACTTATCAAATTAATAACAGTATCCACAACAACGAAACCTAATTACACTTAAAAACACAGCTGCCCAATAAGTCAATAATAAAAACGTACACTATCCTTCATGAACAACAACAATCTTTTCAATAAGGAGACCCAAAAACATTTGCACACCATCACCGCTTTTTTATCTATATTTAAGATTTATTAAAGTTCATTACCCAACGAAGAGTATTGACCTAAATTGTTCCACGGTTAAAGATATAAATAAGTAATCTATAATGTTCAAAAGTGCTTTTTTATACCGCTAACTTATGCACCCTTTAAAATCCTACTCCTAAATCTACATATTTGTCCACTAATGTTCAAAAGTGCCATGTTTTGATAATGTTCAAGTACTAATCCAAACGCATGCTCAATATTTTGAAGATGTAAGTTAAATATTCATATTCTAGGTTCTAATCATAGAATCTAAAGAAGACCCGAATTAATCTAAAGAAAATGTCCTAGGTAATTAATATAGTACTTCTGGTGAAGGTATGGTGCCTTCTATTAATTTCAATGTTTGTAAAACACAAACTACTTGTACCAATTAGTTATAACTAGACTTGTAATCTCTAATTGGGTATTTGAAGAGAAATCTTTAACCCAAAACCATTTATCACTGATCACGATGATGTTATTGTTTGGATGATGCTATTGATGTTAGCTTTTAATCTGACATAAACATAAAATCCAAAAGTCTATCATATGTTAATTAAGTTCTGTACATATGTTATTATTGTAAATATTTATCTAAGTCTTAAGTCTAGGAAGTTATAACTGGTTAGTGTGACACATCAGTTCATAAGTTTGTTATTGGAAGTTATGAAGGGTCATGTCGGTTCATACACACCGATACATATGTATAAATAGGTTGATCATTGTACGCTTTTAATATGTGAAAGTATTGTGTTTATGATAACCAACTTTCAAACTTCCTTCCAATTCTCTCTTGCCTCAATAACCAAAACATTCCCTCAAACTCTTTTGCATACAAACTTGATTTTAAACATGGCATCAGAGCCTAAAGATCCTAGAACCTGTGGTATATTCGATATTGGAAGAAATCTAGAAGACATTTATTATATGGGGACAAAGGACAGTTGTGTTTATGCATCGTTATTCCCTAGTTGTTGTGTTGATCGTGATTAATAAGAAGGCCGAGACGGCAAGAAGAAAGGAAGACGAGGGTTGTGAAGATCCTCTAAACATCATATTCAGTAACTTCCACATTGGATCTTCATCAAGATAATCCGTGAAGGATCAAGAAAGTAAGATAAGGAAGGCCCAAAACGAATTCAATCGGCAAGTGAAGGAAGAAAAACATGTCCTAGAATATCAAACGGCCATGTGTTGAAGCATATGCAAAGAACTATTCCATTATAGGAGAGATTACCTGAAGAATATTGGCAAGACATAATTCATGGTTAAAGGGACCGATAATAAAGGTTGGGACGACATATAGTATGCAAGTTTGACAAGGAAAGAGCACGGATGTGGCAACATGTTTCAATTCACTTTGTTAAGAAAATCATTTGGCATAGAAGGTGTCTAGTCGGTTACAAGAAGGAGTATTTTTGTGGCAAATGATCGGTTGTTATTACAAGTAGGGGACAGATTGATATGATCAAGACGGTGTACTATGTTCCCACACTTAGAAAGAATGTGTTAAGTATAGACAAACTAACACAAGAAGGCCTAGAAGTGGAATTCGATGGTGACGTGTGTCACATAACAAGGCTGATTATCCAGAAGATAAGAAAGATTATAACCTATCGAATTTATGATGGTGATGACCATTTCACGTATAATGTCCCGAAGGAAAAATAGAAGGCTGCAAGATTGCAGAAAGTTTGCGTGATGCACAACAGAAAAAGGGAAAAAGAATTCGATATGAAGCCGATCATGTGGAGGGAATTACCGAAGAGGACAAGGAACGTGCTTCATTGTTTAAGAACTTCGAAGAGTTCTCCATAAAGGTGGACAAAGAAGAAGCCGAAACACATATGGAGAACGTGCCGATTATGTATCCTACTCAAGTTTCTATGTTGCAAGATTGTTTGGTTTTCATGGATTTGATCCATGTAGCAACAAAAGTCCAAGAGCATAAAAAGAAATTCGAAATTGAATTTGAAAGGAACATAAGTTGGTTCATGAAAGACTTCCTAAAGATTAGGATTAATGCTCCCATTCCACCGATTGATAACAATGCTTATCCGATAAGTTTATTGGATCTTTACATGACTGTTCAACGTTTTGGTGGTTATAATAAAGTGACAAAGGCCGAGAATTAGGCAGTGATTTCCATGGCCATGGGATATGGGAGAGGGCTGCCAAACATCATAATAAAAGATGAGATCGCAAAGAATCTAAGGCAAGTGTACGTTCATTATTTGGAAATGATGGAGTGGTGCCATCTTAGGTACAAAGGTCGTGAGTTAACTGTGGAAGTTGGAGAGGATTCCAACAATGAAAAGGGAAGGAAGAAGAGGACATGGAAAGACAAAGATCTACCACCAAAGAAGCGATCAAGGTCCTCAAGTGAAGAACAGAAAGGGGGCAATGGAAGAAGATGTTTATGCTTAGATTAGGGGGGAGAATGTTAGTCTTTAATCTAACATAAACATAAAGTCCGAAAGTCTATCATATGTTAATTAAGTTTTGTACATATGTTATTATTGTAAATATTTATCTAAGTCCTAAGTCTAGGAAGTTATAATCGGTTAGTGTGACACATCGGTTCATAACTTAGTTATTGGTAGTTATGAAGGGTCATGTTTGTTCATACACACCAATACATATGTATAAGTAGGTTGATCATTGTACACTTTTAATATATGAAAGCATTGTGTTTATGCTATCCTACATTCAAACTTCCCTCCAATTCTCTCTTCCCTCTATAACCGAAACATTCTCTCAAACTATTTTGCATACAAGCCCGATTTTAAACAATTGAATTGTCCTTCTTTTTAGGAAAATATTGCGATACCAATACTATGTTGGCGTGCCCCAAAGCAAGGCTTTCAGAACCGGACCGGACGTCGAACCGGCCTGCTTACCAGTTCACTGGTCGGACCGGATTTAAACGTTGGAAGAGTTACAACGAATTTAATTTAAAAAAATAAATAAATTTTTTAAAAAATTAGATTTTTAAAAAATTTAAATAAATCAAACCTAAAAAAGATTTAAATATTTATAATATGTTTGTTGGCTTTTAGGGCGAATTTAATTTAAAAAAATAAATAAATCAAACCTAAAAAAGATTGAAATTTCAGAACCCTACATCTAGCTAAGGTTAACTTATACTTTCCGTGTAAATGTTGATGTGCCGATCAACCTACGTTGGTAAAGGGATAGCGGCAAATATATGCAATGTTTTCAATTATTCTACTTTATGCAATGTTCTTTGTTTTTTTTCAGTATGAGCCTACATGTAAAACGTTCTAGTCATTTTGAAACCTCAATAGAATTGCCTTCCAGGAAATAGCTAGGTGCGATATCACGTTGTGTACATGTGAGAAAGAACACCACAAAACACGATGCATTAGCACACTACCTGTCAAGGGCGTATTTTCCTATAAAAAATAACTAGGAAAACAAAAGTGTTAAATTCTTACACGAATCTAACGAAATTCCAACTCGGCAGATAACTCTCGAAACGATCTCAGAAATGCGTCAAAATCTTTTGGCCTATTTCCCATAAAATTATACTATTTTTTCCTAATTATTAACTCTATTATAAATTTGTTCATTTAATAATTATAAACTAAATTCTGTTGGTCGTATGAACCAAAACTAGAAATTAAAAGATTTGAAATCCATGATGGTCTAGACAAATCTTTTATTGACATGGCGGGAAGTTAACACCTGGGAACCTTATTAATTATGATTTGAGAGTTTAAGGTTATATTTTCAACAGAAATTATTAGACATTGTTATATGAGTGATCCAGTACTAGTTAAGAATTGATTACATTATTAATATAAGCATTTCCATAAAATAAAGGGTATAAGATACATGAACTTAACAGAAATGAAAAGATTAGTTGTTCATGACCTGCCAATGATCTCCAGCCCAGCTGGTTTGAGGTGGGAAGGTTTACCTCCTTGGAGGGTTCCTGCCCGGGTTTGGTCTCAGGTTCGATTCCCACGTTCCACCAAAAAAATAACCGTTGGATTTGAAAGGAGAAACCCGTGTGGTTCTTATGGGATTCGATCCTGGGCAGTGGTCGCTTTGCAACACGGGATTTACCGCTGAAACACTACTCTCCAAAAAAAGTTGTTCATGACCTAACGGCTAACAGTTATATTGTTATTTTAAGGTCATTCATAATAATTAGTGTAATATAGTAAGAAGATTGTGGTGTCATTATATACTTAATGTACAACTTGCATAGTATACTAGCATACACTATAATGATTAATGAGTGTCGTATAACAATGACAGGGTTTGTCTCTAAATTTTGTCGGCCCCATTTGAGTTGCTAAATAATCTTGGGCACAATCCACCAATTCAAGATAAATAATCTTATAGACAATCCAACAATTCAACAATGGATGTAGAATAAATGTTGGTTCAAGCAAGGATTAAGGAATTATAGCACTAGAATTGGAAAAAATGACTTTGAACTCCCAATAATGGTTGAGTAGTTTGTAATTAATGGTACTCATTTTATCAAATAACCTGTAGGTGTATAAATAAAAAAAAATACAAAGAATAACGATATAATTCATAAATCTACAAACAATGATGGTCAATATGTTATCAATTTTGTAGTATACCGACAATAAGAGCGTTTCTGTAAATTGCAGATGTGGCACTGGAAATGCTCGGGATGCCATTTTACCTTATATTAGGGCGTTATGTCCTTCTATGTCACTAATCAAGTAATAGGAATAATTGAAAGCATGAGAGTTGTGAAAATGGTGTGTCATATTATTTGCAGGTAAATGGTATGATTTGGTTCTACCCTTCTCAGGTTCACCTTTATGCTACCCTCCCAAAGTCTGTTTGACCATAAGACACTAGACACACGCCGCGAAAGATTAAAGAATTGCATAGTTCCCCTCAAGTCAAAAGAATACTTCAACCTGAGAACTAGCTTTCTTTGTAAGTTCCGAGTTAAAAAGAATACTTTAACAAGTCAACTCTAGCGGAACACTAGCTTGGTTATTTTAAGTCTCGAGTTAAAAAAATACATTAACACGACGACTTTAACATGAACAGTAGTTTAGTTTGCAGGTCTCTAGGATCTGATCTCTCAATCAACACACCAAACACAAGCAATACTGCAAGTGAAAATAAATGACAACGAACACGCAAGAATTACATGGTTCGGTCGGCTGACATACGTCCACGAGCTGCAACCAGGATATTTTTATTATTGTTTTCTGCCTCACTCGTAATGAGGAATTACAAGTACAAGACATTATATTTATAATACAAGATTATGGTTTAATACAAGATGAAAGCGTTGCATGTCTGGATGACGTTGACTTGGCGCAGCGGGACAGAGGGGTTGTTTAGCACCACTACGCAAACTTCCTTCCCTATATGTTCAAAGGTTGTGGACGCCATTTTACTGAGTGCGTCAGTGGGTTTGTTCTGACTCCAACTGATGTCGACAACCGCACATGAATAAAACCGGCGCATGAGTTCCTTGGCCCGTTGAAGGTAGAGGATCATAGTTGCGTCTCGGGCATCATAGGTCCCACAAATCCGTCCTCCAACAAGCATAGACTCTACGTGCGCTTCCACGTGCCTGGCCCCCATTTTATCGGCAATGCAGAGGCCTGCCAGCAACAGTTCGTATTTCGCCTCGTTGTTTGTACTTTTGAAGTCGAGGCGGATGGCATATGTGAACTCTTGTTTATCTGGGTTGATAAGGCGTAACCCCACACCAGACCATTCATAATTGGAGGGCCCGTCGGCGTAAAGGGACCATTTTTTGCCTTTGGTCTAGGGTTTGCGGGGCAGCTTGTTCCCTAAACAATCTTGGAATTGGTCCGCGGGTATTTCTGTAGCAAAGTCAACGAGGACTTGGCCTTTGATCGCGGTTCAGGGCTTATAATCGATCGTGTGTTCTCCAAGTTCAATTGCCCATTTCGCAATGCGTCCGGACAGATCAGGCTTGCGTAACACATCGCAGAGGCAATAATCTGTTAGGACATTGATTGGGTGTCCATGGAAATACCGCGGAGCCTTTGAGATGCATGCACCAAAGCGAGGACAAGCTTTTCCATGATTGAGTACCTTGTTTCCGAATCCAGATGGTGCGTGTTGATGGTGAAAATCCTCAGGATGATTTTAACTTGTATTCTCAACAGACTTCAGGATGTAACTGTACTTCAGCATGTGCACATCCTGAATATGGACTAACAATTCATCTTTACATGATATAACTGCAGGAACAACAGCGACTCGTAGCTGTTCTCCAACGTCTATCAGTCAACAATTAGTCAAAGAAAATCAAGAATAAGGATGAGATACTTGCAAACCAAGCCCAAGCTCAAGGAAGAAGTCAAACCCGTAACCGTTTTGCATTTAATATAGGCGAATAAAGAGGAAACTGCCATCCAACGACTATATTTTGTTGAAATCCACTCAACGTTCACCTGAAACAATCCTTACCAACATTGAAGGAGCTTGACTACATAGCGGATCATACGGGATTCTCCATTTACTTTTATGTATTATATAAAGGGGAATGATGAACGAGTATAGTACACATTGCTATCACTAGAATTATACACACACACACACTCTGCTACTTAGAACACACACAAATCATTGTAATCTTAGAATACTCGTCCACTCATTCATCCAAAGTTGTAATTCTTTTTACCACATTAATATTAACAAACAAGGCAGGGGCCTAGTCTCCTTCCGAGGTTTTATGCCGGCGATCTACATCTGATCAAGGGCTTTCCTCGTACATCGAGTGTTGTTCTTTGTGTTTTAGTGCTTTTCATACTTGTTCCTTGAATCTTACATCCTCAGGATATAACTGTCCATCCCGAATCATACCTCTGCCATCCCGAGCATAGTTGTCATATATTTGTTTCTTTAGCATCCTTATTAACCATTTTCAAAATATAACTAGATTACAAACTTGATTAACACATATAGCACTCTACCTCACAATTTCTAATTTGGAAAACAAAATTATTTCTACTTAGTAATTTTTGACCAAAACAGTCCGGCTGATATAGTATATTGGAGTTTGAACTCTCTCGCGGTCTACCAAGAGAACCGCACCAATTGCCCTTTCGGTGACGGAAAGGTACAATGTTAGCGGCTCATTTGGGAGAGGCGTTGTTAATGTTGGGAGATTAATAAGGCACTACTTCATGTCTTGAAAAGCCGTCTTCGCCTCTGGTGTCCCAGTGGAAGTTACTCTTTTTTAAACAATTCTTCAAGGTATCCATGAATGGAAAATCCCTTGAAGGATAATTGGAAAGGAAGCTATTGAGGACCACAAGCCGACCCATGAGAGTTTGGACTTCCTTTAAAGATCTGGGAGAAGGCATTCGCTTGATCGCTTGGATCTTTTTGGGTTTGCGTGAAACTCGTCGCGCGTGACGGTGACCCCAAGGAATTTTTCGTCCTCCATTCAGAAAGAGCACTTGTTGGGATCGAGCTTCATGCGCACTTGGCGCAGTTTTTTTTTTTTTGAACGGCAAATTTCATTTCATCAAACACCCAAATATTTACAAACCACTATGAGCAAGATACTCAAAAGTGGCCGAAACAAAACAACCCAATACACCTAATACATTTTATTAGAATTCGAATTTCTTCCATTTGTCCCACTCCCAATGATGTCTCTTCGCCCGGCTTTTCACCCACATGTGTGACATTGTTTTGATATCGCTCAATACTTTCTTCCCATCCAAATGTTTGCCGTTAAAGATCTTCGCGTTTCTAGCTTTCCATATCGCCCAACAATTCGCGAACACTACAACTTGAACCGCCTTTTCTTTAATCTTTTCGCTACCAAGACCTTTGTGGATAGTCAGAAGATCACGAACAGATGCAGCCTGAACCGGCTGAAGTCTGCACCACGAACTAACCTGGAACCAAATATTTGCAGCGACAAGGCAGGACACGAACAGGTGGTCTGCTGATTCTGGGGCAGCCACACAAAAACAGCATGAGTCTGGCCCAGAAATGATGTTACGGCTCACCAGACCAGCACGCGTTGGCAGCCTGTTTGGCACAGTTGGTCGAATGTTTTTTGAATATCACCCAGCATGTGGTCTTCCTCCTTGCTTTTGATTACGAGGTCGTCAACATAGACCTCCAGCCTTACGCCGATTTCGTTGATGAAGGCTTTGTCGATCAGGCGCTGGTATGCCGCCCCTGCGTTTTTAAGACCAAAGGGCATTTTTTTGTAACAAAAGGTTCCCATGTCTATGTAGAAGACGGTTTTGTCTTCGTCTTCGTCTTCCTTTGCCATCTGTATTTAATGATAGTCTTTGTATGCGTCCAAGCACTTGAATCGGTACGGCGCTAGAGAGTTGACCTTGAGGTCAATTTCTGGCAAAGGATAACAATCTTTTGGATACGCCTTTTTGAGTTTTGTGTAATCTATACAGATGCGCCAACCCCCGATGGCTTTATCGACCATAACAGGGTTGGCGACCCAAGCTTGGTACCTGATTGGGCGCAAGATGCCCGCGTTGAGCAGCTCGGTGACTTGTTCGTTCATGGCTTTTGTTTTCTCCAGCCCCATACTGCGCATTTTCTGGACAACTGGTTCGATTGAGCGGTAGACGTTGAGCCGTTTGATACGTTGTAAAATACATCTATTTTTAGTGTAATTACTTTACTATTTTACCTTATATATGTTTTTTTTAGTGTGTTTTACCTTTGTACATAGTATTTCGTATTTTCTCAGGAGTTTGTATAAAAATAAAGGAAAGACTTGCAAAAGTTGAACAAATGAAGAAATCAAGAAAACCGACGAAACAAATGTGACCCGAACGAGTGAAAAATGCACAAAAATGACGTCAAAACAAGATATTATCAACAACAACAACAAATTACGGTCCTTAAGACAAAATCTTACGGTGTGGAATCTAGGAATGGATCAACTCTCAAAGTGGGCGGCTGCTTTTGATTTAAAAATGCTTTTTACAATATTACGGTCCGTAATATAATATTAAGGTCCGTAATATTGTGTTTTCCACTCTATAAATAAGAGGACTGTAGCAGCTGTTATGACACACAATTTCGACCGCAAAAGACCACGGGAGACGGGAGAACAAAGCAAGTTCGCAAGAAATTATCAAGTTTGAAGCCCCCCCCCCCATGTTCTAGTTTGTAGATTCGATAGCAAGAACTCGTTGAACATCATTCGGTTCAATTCTTTTTATCATTTGCAATGTTTGTATACTTAACAAACTCTTGTATTATAGTTATCATGTTTAATAACTAAATAACTTGTACTACTTAGGTAATGAAGATTACTACTGTTTGATAATTATAATATTTCGGTTTATGGAACTATGGTTACAATTTAGTGTTAAAGTAAAGAGCTTAAACATGTAAGGTTTGATGTATATGTGTGTTATGAATTGATTTAGGATTGGTTACTAGTATCACATGTTAATTGGTGAATGTCTTTCATGTAAAATTTCATGTTAGTAATCAACTTACTTTATGGTTTTAATGATCTAAAATTCCATAGGTACAATAATCAAGACTTTAAAGATTCTAAACATACTATCAATTTTAATACCTGTGAAGTGAAAAGTTGTCAAGTTATCTTATTTACTAAACCACTAAGTGTAAAGAATTTGTGAAAAGATTTCCTTAATTGTTTTAGTAAACTTTGTTTCTTGTGTCTTACTAAACTTGTTTAAGTTACCTTCTTTATATTTCAAGAATATATTGAGTTTGTCGCGCTGTGAGGTAGACTTACTTTTAGGGTACTTTTTCATACTTGGAGAAACTGTGAAGTAATCCAATAAATCAGTAAGCTTAATAACTTTTAGTTTTACTTTGATGACGCCTATGATTAGGGATAATCTAGAGAAAAAACTATTAGCTCATTATAGATCCTGATTAAATATTCAGTTCCATAACCGAAAGAAAAGATTATCATTTATTAGTATGATTCTATCCTAAGTAGTCATTTATATAAAAAAAAGGAACAATCTAAACCTTAAAATGAAAAAACCAAAAACATCTTTAATATCTGTAATTTATTAAACTGCTTAACTAGTTTTAAACTTCATTTGCATTAATATAAATTTCAATTTCAGTAACACCCCCCCCCCCCTTCCAATCAAAATACTAAAGGACCAAAGGACAAAAGGACAAGTCACTGTTAATAAATCAACTGAAGAATCGATTATCAAAGACTAATTGATTTCCCGTGGAACGATATTCGGATTTACAAAGGACTATATTATAATAGATCGGTATCCTTGCCGATGTGTGTGTGTGTGTGTATATATATATATATATATATTATATATATTTTCAGTTCGTATTATTTATTTTGATTCAATCACTACAATTGTGGGAAGGACTTATGTCTGAAACCATGGAGTGAAAACTCCATGCATGCGTAAGCTAACCTTAAACGTCCCTCATTGTAGCTGAGTTGTATTTATATACTGTCTTATTTATTTTCTGCAACTTTATTAGTGGGAAGGACTTATGTTAGTAACCTTGGAGTGAAAACTCTATGTACGCATAAGAGTCCCTTTTTATCTCTTATTTATTGTTATATTGTTCATATGTATATATATATATATATATATATATATATATATATAGCGTAGCACATCAAGAATTTTGGCGCCGTTGCCGGGGACATCTGACAAGTTCAGGTAATTGCGTAAGTAACTTTAGTAGTTTTATTAATTTGAAAAAAGAAAAAAAAAATTGTAATCTCTTTGTTTTATTTTGTTTTTAGTTAAGTTGTAATTTAATTTTTTAGTTTATGCACCGCACTCGTTCAAAAGGATCACCTGAATTTAATGCTTTAACAGAACCAGAACGAGATCTTCACAAAAAATTTCATAAAAATCAAATTTTAAATCAAAAAGAAGTAAAAAAACGAAGAAAGCACTTCATATACAAATACTCTTTTTGATAGTACACCATACCCTACACCAACACAATCTCGTCAAACTAGTCCATAACCTAAACCAAACATGGCTCATGTACGTCGAACAATTCATCAACAGGCAGTTGAAGGATACACAGGTATCAATTCACCAATTGTAATCGTAACACAACAGAAGGTTCATGGCAAATTCATGCGTACATCATGTCGACCATTGCAAACTCATGTCAATTTCATGGACTTGAGGATGAAGATGCAATTTATCTTCAATTTTTTCCATTCACTCTTGTTGGTCGAGTAGCCATTTGGCTTGATTCTCATCCGCCTGGTACAATCACTACTTGGGCGGAACTTCCAGAAAAATTTCTTAAAAAATATTTTCCACCTGCAAAAAGCTGGTCGCCTTCGAGATCAAATTCACACTTTTCGAATAGAACCAACTGAATCATATCCTCAAGCGTGGGAAAGATTTCAAAATCTTCTCAGTCGTTGTTCTAAACACGGTCTCTCAGATTGGGCTTTAGTAGAAAATTTCTATAATGGTCTTGATATTGAAACAAGAAATCGTTTCGATACAGCTGCTGGAGGTCATCTTATAGACAAAAAAGATGTGGAAGAATGTAACGATCTTTTTGAAAGCTTTGCTCAAGTTAAACACGATCAACGAGCTAATATCTCAAATCCGACTTCGTCTATACGGAGTGTTCATCATGTGTCTATGGATTCGAGTATAGCTACTGCAATTGAAAGCTTAGCTAAAGAAGTGAAAGAAATGAAGCTAAAAGTGGACAAATGTGAAATGTGCAGAGGAGGACATGCAACTGGAGATTGACCGTTGATACAAGAAGAACACGCTAACTTTTTAGCTGGACAAAATCGATTTCAATCTCCTTTTTCGAATACTTATAATCCAAGTTGGAGACAACATCCAAATTTAAGTTGGAGAAATCAAAATCCTACTGGGTTTCAACAAAATCAAAATCCTCCTGGATTTCAACAAAGTTCAAATTTTCAACAGAATCCTGGTTTTCAACCAAATGCCAATTATCAACAAAGTTCTCAACCAAATCAACAAAATCAACAAAGTCAAAATCAAGAGAAAAATCAAACATCAAATGAAAATTCAGTACGAAATCTTTCCTTAAATGATCTTAAACAAATGTTACAAATTCAAAACTCACTTCTTTCTAAATTAGCTGCAAAAGATGCAACCAATCAACAAAAGCTTAATGATCATGAAATCCTCTTAAAAAATCAACAATCTGCATTTTTAGATCTTCAACGTTCTGTAGGAGATTTAACCAAACTCTTGGAAAAAAGGCCTGAAGGTCAGTTCTCAGGAAACACCGAACCAAATCCTAAGGTCATGTAAATGCAGTTTTTACTCGTAGTGGTAAAGTAGGAGAGGTATAGAAACCGAAAGAAGTAGTGGTAGATGAAGATGAAGAACAAGTAGATGAAGAAATTGAGATGGAAGTTTCACCTGTTCCGATAAGTTCCCTTCCAAAAGAGAAATCTCAGGAAGAAAAATGTTTAGGTTATACTCCATCTAATTTTAAACCAAATTCTGAAAATGATCATTCTCCAGTTCCATACCCATCTCGATTAGCGCACCAAAAATACGCGAAAGAGTATAAGCACTTTCTCGACATGTTCAAACAATTAAAAATCAATTTACCATTCATTGAAGCTCTTCAACATATGCCGAAATATGCCAAATTCCTCAAAGATCTTCTCAAACGAAAAGACAAGTTAGGAGAACTGTCTAATGTCAAATTAACTGGAGGATGTTCTGCGGTAGTTCTTAACAGACTACCAGAAAAACTGACTGATCCAGGGATGTTCACTATTCCCTGCTTGTTCGGTGAGGATACTCAAAGTCATGCACTGGCAGACTTAGGTGCTAGCATAAACTTGATGCCATATTCATTGTACAAAAAGCTAGACCTAGGAGATCTCACCCCTACAAGAATGTCACTTTCATTGGCTGATAGATCAATAAAATATCCACGAGGAATTGTGGAAAACTTGTTAGTCAAAGTTGATAAATTCGTTTTCTCTATGGATTTCGTTGTTTTAGATGTGGATGTCGACATTAACATTCCAATCATTTTGGGTCGCCCATTTCTATGCACTGCAAAAGCAATCATCGATGTTTTTTACGGAAAAATCACCCTAAGAGTGGGGGATGAAAACATCACGTTTGATATTAAAAAATCCATGAAACATCCAGGATTTCTAGATAATTTCAATGATCAAAACCATTATATGTACTTCATAAATTCTTTCATTCCACGAATGAACAATTTCCTTGATTACATTTGTGGAGCCGATTTAATTGATGAAAATCAAGAAAATGAAGAAATTAAACAAGAAAAGGAAGCCCCATTGTTTCCAAAATCACTTGAAACTGAGGAAATCAGAGAAAATACCAATAAACCATCTTTAGAAATTCCACCACCGTTAGAGCTAAAAGTTCTACCATCCCAACTTGAATATGCCTTTCTTGGAGAAAACTCTACTTTGCCTGTCATCATTTCATCAAAATTGACAGAAGAAGAGAAAATCCGATTACTTTATATCTTGAAAACGAATAAGCAAGCGATCAATTGGAAACTGAAAGATATTCAAGGAATCAGTCTTGTTTATTGTACTCATAGGATATTCATGGAAGAAGAGTATAAGCCTGTTATACAACCACAAAGACGATTAAATCCAAATCTGCAAGAAGTTGTGAAACAGGAAGTACTAAAATTCATGGATGCTGGTTTGATTTACCCCATTTCTGATTCTCCATGGGTAAGCCCAATTCAAGTTGTTCCTAAAAAAGGATGAATGACTGTGATCAAGAATGAGAAAAATGAGCTTATTCCAAGTCGTACTGTCACTGGATGGCGAGTCTGTATTGATTACAGCAAACTCAATGATGCCACCAGAAAAGATCATTTCCCTCTTTCATTCATCGATCAAATGCTAGAACGTTTGGCTGGTCAACAGTTTTATTGTTTTCTAGATGGCTTTTCAGGCTATTTCCAAATTCCTATTGCACCAGAAGATCAAGAAAAGACGAGTTTTACATGTCCTTATGGTACTTATGCTTATCGTAGGATGCCATTTGGTTTATGTAATGCCCCAGCCACCTTTCAACGATGTATGGTGGCAATTTTCCAAGATATGACTGAAACATCTATGGAAGTGTTCATGGATGATTTCTCAGTTTATGGAAATTCGTTCAATCAATGTTTGATAAATCTGGAAAGAATGCTGAAAAGATGTACGGAGACGAAATTAATGCTCAACTGGGAGAAATGTCATTTTATGGTGACAGAAGGAATTGTTCTAGGACACAAAATTTCGAGAAAAGGTATAGAAGTAGATAAAGCAAAAATTGAAACCATTTCTAAACTTTCACCACCAACCAATGTCAAAGGAATTCGAAGTTTTCTTGGTCATGCTGGTTTTTACAGACGATTCATTAAAGACTTTTCAAAAATCACACGACCCATGACGCATCTGCTTGAAAAAGACGCACCTTTCGTCTTTGATGACGATTGTCTAAAAGCATTCGAATTGTTGAAAGAAAAATTGGTAATAGCTCCAATTCTTGTTTCACCAGATTGGAGTTTACCTTTTGAGTTAATGTGCGATGCTAGACTATGCAGTCGGAGCAGTTCTTGGTCAAAGGAGGGACAAATATTTTCATCATATTTACTATGCCAGTAAAACACTTAATGATGCTCAAGAAAATTACACAACCACAGAAAAAGAACTCCTGGCAGTAGTATTTTCCGTTGAAAAATTTCGATCTTACCTTGTGCTTTCAAAAACAACTGTTTACACCGATCATTCAGCGTTAAAATATCTCTTTGCTAAGAAAGATGCTAAACCCCGATTGATTCGGTGGATTCTTTTACTCTCTGAATTCGACATTGAAATTAGAGATAAAAAGGGAGCTGAGAATTTAGCAGCTGATCATCTTTCAAGATTAGAAGATCCTGAAAGAGAAAAAATTCGCGAGGATGAGATTGGAGATAAATTCCCTCACGAATTAATTGATTTCGTGGAAGCAGAACAACAAGGAATGCCATGGTTTACTGATTTGGCGAATTACCTAGCTCATGGAGTAATGGTAAGAGGTATGACTACTCAACAGAAAAGGAAATTTTTTGGAGATGCAAGGAAATTAGTGTGGGATGATCCATTCCTATATCGAATAGGAGCGGATAGAGTTTTGAGAAGATGTGTGAGTAGAGGAGAAGCTTTGGAAATCATAAAACGATGTCACGAAAGTTTGTATGGAGGACATTATGCCCATTACATAACTGCACAAAAGATTTTCGATTGCGGATTTTATTGGCCTACGGTTTTAAAAGATTGTTTGGAATTTTTAAAAACATGTGATGCCTGTCAGCGTACAGGTAATATCTCATCCAAAAATGAGATGCCTCAACAACCAATTCAGATTCTTGAAGTTTTTGATGTTTGGGGTATCGATTTCATAGGACCATTTCCCCCATCCAAAGGATATAAATACATACTCGTAGCAATTGACTATGTCTCAAAATGGGTAGAAGCTGAAGCTTTACCTACAAATTATGCTCGAGTAGTAGTTAAATTCTTGAAAAAACTGTTTACTAGATTCGCTACTCCTAAAGCACTTATCAGTGACCGTGGTACGAACTTTTGTAACACCATGTTAGAAAAAGTCTTAGCACGATACGGTGTAACTCACCGTTTGTCAACTGCTTACCATCCACAAACAAGCGGTCAAGTGGAGAATGCCAATCGAGGGATAAAACGAATTCTAGAGAAAATTGTGGGGAGTAATCGAAAAGACTGGTCTGACAAGTTAAATGATGCGCTTTGGGCATTTCGAACTGCTTTTAAAACAACCTTAGGAACCACTCCATTCATGATTGTTTACGATAAGGCTTGTCATCTTCCTGTAGAATTAGAACACCGTGCTTTGTGGGCCTTAAAAAACAGTTAATCTTGATTTAAGTGAAGCCGCAAAACGGAGGTTCTTTCAACTCCTTGAGTTGGAAGAAATGCGAGATGCAGCTTATTCCCGTTCTCTGAGTATCAAAGAAAAGACAAAAGCATACCACGATAGGCGATTGAAGGGAGTGAAGGAATTTAAAAAAGGAGATAAGGTTCTGCTATACAATTCACGATTAAAATTGTTTGCAGGAAAACTAAAATCAAAATGGTCAGGACCTTATGTAGTTAACGAAGTTTTTCCTCACGGTGCAATCGAATTGATAAATAAACAAGACGGAGGAAAATGGAAAGTTAATGGTCATAGACTTAAACACTATTTAGTTGGACCATTAGACAACAACGAGAGGGAGGATGTTCTTCTCGAAATTCCTGAAAAACCAAAGGAATGAAGTTCTTGGGAGAATTCCCAAGTGTACAGTTGTATATATGTTTGAAATTTTTAATTTTCATAATAAGTAGTTTGTTTGAAGACTGGTTATATCAAATGTTTGTTTTAAGCATACAAGGGTAAGTTACTACTTCTCGCGATCTTATTTTTTATCCTAGTGGAACCTATTAGGCGTCACGCCGAACAGTCCACACGAGAAAGGATGAAGTTTGATTGACATTCGAGATTTCGCTAACACCACTCGTATTCGAATTCCATTCGGGTGGATCCAAAGCTGCGAAGATAAGACATCCCGATCGCAAACGAAATGCTATACGATCGGATTGATTAGACTTGAATTTAAACTAGGCTATGATAATTTTATTTGTTTTTGTTTTTTTTTTTTAATTAAAACCACAAACTAAAGAAAAGAAAAAAAAAATTAGATAGTATTTTATGCATATTTTTGTTAAAATTGTGATTTGTACAAACGTGTGTTTATATAATATAGGATTTTGATTATAGATGGGTTGGACACATAGCCTAGTTGGTTGTGGAGCACTTTCGTGAACGAAAGGTCCCCGGTTCAATCCGGTGTGACTTACGTTTCCAACCCATAATTTTATAACTTTTGATTATGTACATTATGGTTTGTTTTATTATTATTATTACGTTGCATGATCTTGTTTGTTGAGTGTTTTGATTAGTACGATCTATACATTGGAAAACACTTGAGGAAAGTGCGCGTTCAACAAAGGGGAGTATTTTGTTTATATTTAAATTTTTAGTGTGGCGATTTATATTTATATATGTTTATGTTTTATGTTAATTCTAAAACAGTTTTTTTTTTTCAATTATAACATCAAAAATCAAAAATATAAAAATGAAACAAAATTTTCTTTTAATGTGAAAACGCTTAACAAAAAAAAAAAAGAATCCCAAGACTTCAAAAGAAAATTTTCAAAATCTTTCTAACTACATTTTTTATTTATTTGTCTTCAATTTACTTGAGGACAAGTAAAGTTTAAGTGTGGGGATAGAAGTCGGTCGTTTTATACGTCAGGAGAGTACGGACATTAATTTGTTTGGAGTCCTTAGTTAGAGAAAAATTTAAATGCTAAATTATACTAACAGAACCATGAATTTTACATGTTAAAGAAGCTTTACACGCCGCTTTTAAAATAAGGATCGTGTACCTGACCCAGTCGAGGGAATGGTCATTTAATTGATTGTTTATCTAGCTTGAAGGTTGCTAGTTTAGAACATTTCCATAGTATAGATATTAAATTATCAAGCTATGGAGTTATATTTTGAGTATGTCAACTGAACAACTGGTATTTGTATTTTTCGACTTAAAACTATTTCAGATTCGCACTTTGGTGTCGGAATAGTATAGTCTTTGAATAACAATATTAGTTATTTAATTTATATAACCAAAATAGAAGCCGCGGTAACAGTTCGACCTTAAGTTGTATTGATAAAAGGTCACATGTTTAAAGAAGAAAAGGAATTGGTACTTGAATTGGTACTAAATTAACCACACTTTTGAGAAAATTGAGAAATTTAAAAATTTTTACCTATAAGAACCATTCAGGATTTGTAAAAGGCAATTTACATTGGAAAAATTCTCCTGTAAATTCAAAAAATTGTTTTAAATAACATGGTAAGTTGAATAGATCTAAAATTTAAACTTAAGTCTATACTTTACTTTACCGTATCAATTGTGAGATTTTTGAGCCTGATCGAGCAAAACAATGATATATATGCTCGTTTCAATTGATGAGAGATATCCGACTTTTAATTAATACGGTTAGAACTTGTGTGACTTATACATTTTCGTCATATAAATTTAGTAAGTTTACAAAAATGATTGAGGCACTTAGTATATATATATATATATAAGTAATAATATCCAATAGAAAAACACTTTGAGCCTAAACCTTTCATTTCATTCACCCAATCTAAATGAGTATTAACCGATAATGTTTATGGAGAAATTCGAGATTCCCGATTATCATGAAGATAAAGAAACATATTGGAATGGCGAGACTGATACAAGAAGCAGAAACGACGAAAAAAGCAATCAAATGAGAGATTTGGTTTATAAAAAAAAAAAGGAAAACTGGTCTTTTACCGGTCAGACCGAAAGAACTGGAATTTCACAAACTTCTAAAAATCTCAAATCTCTCTTGCTTCTCTCTCAAAATGCATCCTCTTGACTTTCATTTACTTTCATGTTTAAGCCTCGCAAAACCTCGTTTACCTCCAGATATGATAAGGATCATATTCCTGAAGACATCTGATGAAAGAAAACTTTGGAGACATATGTAACAAAATCCACCATTCTGTGGACAATCTAAAAGTGTTGCTAAAAGAAGGGCCAAAAGATACGAAAGATGTAGAAAATGTGAAAACGGGTCACATGATGATGAATGTAGCGAAAATCAGACTCATTCACAACATGAATATACTAATCTTATTAGTGAAGGAGCTATTAGGTATCGAGCCGAACACCCTATCATGAAAGGGAGTTTTTGTATATCATGCTGTGAAAAAGGAGATCATGATGATGAAATACGAACATAACATAGATGTTAAGCTACTTTCAGAAATAGCAGCTGAACAAGTCGCACTTCGATATAGAAATTTTCCGAATCGATTCTCAGATTGTCCATAACATTTTACTTCGGTTAGAATACTCATCTTGATACTTATAGTTAAAAAAAATATTGTATATATATATTTATAGTCTTAGGAAAAACCCATATTACAACCCTAATAAAAGACCTCTTGATTTGTTTAATTACTTAGTTTAAAAGAATCTGATTTGCATACAAGCCTATGAGTTGTGTTAGTTAAAGTACGGATCTGAGTGTTCACCCGAAAATTCAAATACAAACCTTAGGGATGAGTGAACAACATGAGAAAGTTAGACTAAAAGCTAAACAAACAAAGATCTAAGTAAGCATACCATGTTTTTATTACAAATGAAATAAATGACTTTAAAGTATGTTTTTTGCCTTATAAACAATTCTTGTTTGGATTTGCTTGAGGGCAAGCAAAGGATAAGTGTGGGGATATTTGATACGTTGTAAAATACATCTATTTTTAGTGTAATTACTTTACTGTTTTACCTTATATATGTTTGTTTTTAGTGTGTTTTACCTTTGTACATAGTATTTTGTATTTTCTCAGGAGTTTGTATAAAAATAAAGGAACGACTTGCAAAAGTTGAACAAATGAAGAAATCAAGAAAACTGACGAAACAAATGTGACCCGAACGAGTGAAAAATGCACAAAAACGACGTCAAAACAAGATATTATCAACAACAACAACAAATTACGGTCCTTAAGACCAAATCTTACGGTGTGGAATCTAGGAATGGATCAACTCTCAAAGTGGGCGGCTGGTTTTGATTTAAAAATGATTTTTACAATATTACGGTCCGTAATATAATATTAAGGTCCGTAATATTGTGTTTTCCACTCTATAAATAAGAGGACTGTGGCAGCTGTTATGACACACAATTTCGACCGCAAAAGACCACGGGAGACGGGAGAACGAAGCAAGTTCGCAAGAAATTATCAAGTTTGAAGCCCCCCATGTTCTAGTTTGTAGATTCGATAGCAAGAACTCGTTGAACATCATTCGGTTCAATTCTTTTTATCATTTGCAATGTTTGTATACTTAATAAACTCTTGTATTATAGTTATCATGTTTAATTACTAAATAACTTGTACTACTTAGGTAATGAAGATTACTACTGTTTGATAATTATAATATTTCGGTTTATGGAACTATGGTTACAATTTAGTGTTAAAGTAAAGAGCTTAAACATGTAAGGTTTGATGTATATGTGTGTTATGAATTGATTTAGGATTGGTTATTAGTATCACATGTTAATTGGTAAATGTCTTTCATGTAAAATTTCATGTTAGTAATCAACTTACTTTATGGTTTTAATGATCTAAAATTCCAAAGATACAATAATCAAGACTTTAAAGATTCTAAACATACTATCAATTTTAATACCTGTGAAGTGAAAAGTTGTCAAGTTATCTTATTTACTAAACCACTAAGTGTAAAGACTTTGTGAAAAGATTTCCTTAACTGTTTTAGTAAACTTTGTTTCTTGTGTCTTACTAAACTTGTTTAAGTTACCTTCTTTATATTTCAAGAATATATTGAGTTTGTCGCGCTGTGAGATAGACTTACTTTTAGGGTACTTTTTCATACTTGGAGAAACTGTGAAGTAATCCAATAAATCAGTAAGCTTAATAACTTTTAGTTTTACTTTGATGACGCCTTGAGAATGATTAGGGATAATCTAGAGAAAAAACTATTAGTTCATCATAGATCCTGATTAAATATTCAGTTCCATAACCGACAGC
This sequence comes from Ambrosia x helenae, assembly GCA_030844895.1. Lineage (NCBI taxonomy): Eukaryota > Viridiplantae > Streptophyta > Magnoliopsida > Asterales > Asteraceae > Ambrosia > Ambrosia x helenae. The sequence goes on from JAUTDX010000995.1 coordinate 24,835, forward strand.
AAAGCTTATCATTTATTAGTATGATTCTATCCTAAGTAGTCATTTATATATAAAAAAGGAACAATCTAAACCTTAAAAGGAAAACGAAAAACATCTTTAATATCTGTAATTTATTAAACTGCTTAACTAGTTTTAAACTTCATTTGCATTAATATAAATTTCAATTTCAGTAACCCCCCACCCCCCCCCCCCCTCCAATCAAAATACAAAAGGACCAAAGATAAAAGGACAAGTCACTGTTAATAAATCAACTGAAGTATCGATTACCAAAGACTAAATGATTTCCCGTGGAACGATATTCGGACTTACAAAGGACTATATTATAATAGATCGGTATCCTTGCCAGTGTGTGTGTGTGTGTGTGTGTGTATATATATATTTTTTCAGTTCGTATTATTTATTTTGATTCAATCACTATAATTGTGGGAAGGACTTATGTCTGAAACCATGGAGTGAAAACTCCATGCATGCGTAAGCTAACCTTAAACGTTCCTCATTGTAGCTGAGCTGTATTTATATAGTGTCTTATTTATTTTCTGCAACTTTATTAGTGGGAAGGACTTATGTTAGTAACCTTGGAGTGAAAACTCTATGTACGCATAAGAGTCCCTTTTTATCTCTTATTTATTGTTATATTGTTCATATGTATATATATAGCGTAGCACATCACCGGTGTTCTGCGATATACTGGGGAACACCAACCATGTTTGACGGTTGCCAGGCGAAGACGTCCATATTGGCAATGAGCAATTGCTTTAGATGAGTGTGGGTGGTGTCGGAGATTACATGGCTGATGGTCACAGTTTGCTCTGGGAATTCAGGATTGAGAATCCATTTTTCCGGCTCGGTGCGGGAGTCAGTCTTCACCATTTTTTGGGGTTCGGATGTGCCAGCTGTAGGGTGGGGAAACTAACCATTTGGTATGGGGTGGAGGTGTTCGCGTTAAAACGCGCGAACCCCTCCCGCCCAAAGAGGATGTCATTGTTAGATGTTATGGGCAAGACCATAAAGTCGCATATTTATGTGCGCTCATGGTTGCCGTGTGTCATATTAAGTAAAAAAGAAATCATATCTCGTGGCATGATTGTTTCATGGATGAACCCTGAAATAGGTTCGCTGACTGGTACTAGGCGGGCCTTGTTTTCATCATCGAGCTATTGAAAACATTGGTCATACATGATGTCTGTGCTGCTACCACCATCTAGAACATGTACCACGTGCGGAAATGTCTGAAGACGGCGGTGATGATAAGTGGAGCGGTGGAGGATGCACCGCCGCGGACTTTTGGAAGGATAATGTTAGCCCCCTTCTAAGTATCGCTCACAGGTTGTGCCCGAGATCGCTTTCCCTGGCGCAGTTGTTTCTTGTCTATGTTGGTCATGTGACAGTGATGGCGTGGGATGTGTGTAACCATATGCGTTTCGAGATCGCGGACGCATTTCCGCGAACCCTCTGCGTGGTTGTCATCGGTGTTGTGTCTCCGCGCAACCCTTGTGCACATTTTTTACCATGTGCCCAAGTTGGCCAGTCTTCAGCGCAGCCTCGATTTCCAGCTTGAGGCTGTAGCAGTTGTTAGTGAGGTGGCCATAATCATTGTGGTAGTCACAGAATTTTGTGGTGTCCACATTCTTGCGCTTACCAAGGACTTTTGGTTCCTTGAAAGTGATTTGCTCCCAATGAAGAAACAAAAGGCTACAACAAGTACAATACAAGTATAAAGTCGCGCTAGGGTTGTTGTATACCTTGTTTGCTACAAGCTTATAATCCTTGTTCCACATGTATAGCTCGAGCCGAAAACTGAAAGAGAATAAGAATGAGCACAGTGAAAGGAGGCGACCGCCTTAGGTCTGAAAAGACTCGTTATGGCAGACACAAAAATGTGGTTTGGCTAAAGGTTGGAGTACAATTGTTGTGCGTCGTGGGAGTATGTATGTATGAACGTATGTTCGTGTGGTGATCAAGTGTCCCTTTCAAGGAGGTGAAACCCTCTTATTTATAAAACACAAGATGGGCCAAATCCATTAGCCCATAACCTAAACAAAGGGCCTGGGCCTGGATTATGGGCCTGCTTCCTTTTGGCCTAAATAGTTAGAATCAAATTGGACAATTAAACATATAACTAGGTGCAATAAATGAAGAGTATGGAAGAGGAAATACCGCACTGCCATAGGTCCACGTGGTGCGACTTGATTGGCTGGAGGGCTTCATTTTTCTTCTCTTGTCAGGCGCCCCTTCTGGAAGGTTGAAAAGCTGCCAGTCAACCAAGTGGGAGCATCCAGAGGGTTGCCCATGTGCTGAGGATTCGCCTGCGCAGCCTGGCGGAGCCCTTGGGCGCTTGGCGATGTGGCTATCCGCGAATGTGCTATATTGTTGTTTGAGAGTTATGCGCAAGTGACCGGTCCTGCGTACTTTTATGCTCCGCGGAGTAGTAATAGATGTCGTTGCTTTTCAGCACTGACTGGACTTAACTTATATAAAGACTTTGGTACCCTACCTCTTTAATAGTAAATGTAGCATTCTCTCTCCCATGTGCATGTGCTCCCCCCTCCATCCCCTTGTTTTTTAAATACATGTAACTTTTTCATATGTTAAATTTTTTCCAAAAAATTACACCAAATGAACGAGCATTCTATTATCTTTCCATCGAGCACAATAGTGCTATACAAAAAATGAAAAAATTACTTTTTCGTGGGTGTTAAATGGCTTTTGTTCATACAGAGAAAAAAAACAATATCAACATAAAAACATGAATTATCAGTTTAGAAAAACACCATAGACAACAAAAAAACAATGCACAGTACAAAACAACACAATATTCAGAGAAAACACAATCTGCAAAAAAATGCAACACAAAACTACACCAGAAAAAAACACAATAAATACAAAAACACGAATTGTAAGCTCTGAAAAACACAATAGACGAGAAAAAAACACAATGCACGATACAAAACAACACACTATTCAGAGAAAAACACAATCTGCAGAAAAAACGCAACACAAAACTGCAGTAGAAAAAACATAATGAACATAAAAACACGAATTGTCAGCTCAGAAAAACACAATAGACAGAAAAAAAACACGTTGCAAGTTTGTGTTTTGTTATTGCACAGTGCATTTTGTTTTTTTTATCTGCATGAACAAACCCACTAAAAACATCATTTTTTTCGGTTTTTGTATGGCATAATGATGCACGTTGGAAAGATAATAAAACACTCGTTAATTTGGTATTATTTATTTAAAAAAAACGTCGTATAAAAAAGTTAAAAGCGTTTAAAGATCGTGGCAGAAAGTGCATGTGTCATGCACATGAAAGAGAGACAAGTTTTCAACAATACCATTTCTTCCAAAAACCCACGTAAATGTTTCAATCTCTGCAACCCTATTTAATCTCCATCTTTCATTCACAAGATCAAGGGCCCATATTCCTTCTCACCTTTTCCACAATTTTTTGCCTTTGTACGTGATCCCATACTATATATATATATATATATATATATATATATATATATATATATATATGAGGTTAGCAACAAATGTCATATTTCATGAGAAGTGTGAGAATGATTACTAATTGATATGTAGATAACATTTTTAGAACTTAGCGTACAAAGCCCCTGTAGCAGGCAACCAATGATGCCCCCGACCCTCCACAGCCACCATCGCAGCTGCAAAAGCAGTACCCGCATCACGTCTTTGACGACTTATCTCTAGCTGCACGGTTGGTCGCTCGGGACTTTGATCGATCCCTTCGACATTTCAAGCGATATTAGGGGTGGATGATTCAGACACGTTGCAAGAGTTACGACAACAGGCGGGATTGGTTGAGATACCACTACCAGAGTCGCCATCTCCGGATGATGAGCAATTATATATTATATATGTTAGTTCGTAGTAGACTTTTATTTGTATTTTTGGTTTCTGTGTGCAAACTGATTATATATCTATGCAGTTGATCTTTTTTTTATATGATGTTTGTTTCGAACGTTTACAATATTTTTAATGTTTGTTTCGCAACATACTGTACGACATAACATTTAATTAAACATGTTCGTGTTATTTTATAAAAATTGAAGTTTTATAAAGTATTAAAATAATATATTGACTAATAAATTACATATTTAAGTTTTATAAAATGTTAAACGATGGTGTCGTTGAAGTTGGAAATAATAATAATAATAATAATAATAACAACAACAACAACAACGTAGAGTTTTGTGGATACCATGGATCAGAGAGATTTAAGCTTATCAAACTCATATCTCAAGCCGGTGCAAGTTACTTCTCATTGACTTTTCATAAAAATAAAAGAAAGTAGCATTTCAATAGTTTATCCTGGCTTAAGAACTTATTGTGTGATTTGGCGTGTTCACAACAATATATTTTCAACAAAAGAAAACGTTACAAAATACACATTAAACACACCTAAAATCTCACAAAAAACCCCCACCAAAACTCACCAAAAATCTCTCCAAAAAACCCAACCCCAATCTCAAGGAAGGCTGACACAAGTCAGCAGCTATATTTTAAGGTGTCACGCTATGACCATAGCGTGGTGTTTTGACCCACGTGGGGGGTGAAAACAGACAAGGGAGTCGGGGGTGGAAATAGACGGGTCCATAAAGTATTTGAAAGTTATTTTAATTAATTAAAAAACGGTGACACTAGATTTAAACAAAAGAAATACATCAACAATGAAAACCTGTACCCCTTTTTGGCCCATCTCATATAACTCCTTAATCTACGATTCTGTCACATGCTCCATTTTAACAATTTGATACATGCGTCCTTGGGCGAGAAGTAAATCGGTCACCCACTCACGCCATAATCATGCGCAAATGGTACATACATACGTATAAATTAGACTATGAATTACGCAGGCATATATAGCTAATAACACATATCAATTACTCAATGTATATGATAAACAAAGTTTATAATATAATGACAAATAGTAAATAATTACGCATAAATTACGCTACGGATTGCGCAGGCATATATAGATAATAACACATATCAGTTACTCAATGTATATGATAATGACATGAACTAAGTTCATAATATATTACTTAAAATAGATGATTTCTTAGACAACTGTTTGGTGGGCATAAAGTCTGTGCAGCCTAGAATACTAATCTAGCTAGTGATCCAATCACATCTATTCTCAATATCACAAAATCATATACATGGTAATTCATGGGCCTCTAGAAAGGTTCTATGGAATATGGATGGTCTTCATGGTAGCCCTCTGATTCCTTTTGAATGCGAGAAACAAAAAGATCTTCAGCGTACAGCTGATCCAAAAACCCAGAAGTGATCGATTTAGAAGCAATAAAAGTTATGTCATTCTAATGGGTTAAGCATCTAGCAAAGATGCAGCTCCTAGATTAAGAATCTTGGTGTTGTTTTGAGTTTTTTTGTTGAACTTCTTGGTAGCATCTTGCTGGTCCCTTGCTTTCGTAATCTTATAATTTTTTTGTTGTTAAGAAAATTATTTCTCATCTCCTATTTACTTTCCTTTAAAGAAAACGGTAGGGAAGGGCACCTCCTGGCCCAAACAAAGCTTCTTCCCTGCTTGTAGATCGAAGTTAAGAACGAGAGATCCTATACTTTTTTTAAGATATATCTTTTCAAGTTTTGTAAGTTTGTAACTAATGATAACAACATAAAATCTAATCTATACAAGACATTTTGCCAAAAATAATTATGTACTAAATTAGCTAGAAGTTGAACCTGGTACATGTTTTGTCCTCTACCGTCGGCGGATTCCAGCAACATAATCTAGTGTAAAATTATTAAATTAACAACTCTCCCTCTCTCTCTCCCTCTCTCTCTCTCTCTCTCTCTCTCTCTCTCTATATATATATATATATATAGGCTATATATCTATAGGAAACTTGGTTGAGTTGGAGAATCCCTTGAAACCCATCTTATGGACACAAGCCTTCCACGTCTACCTTCTTGTCTTTTGTTTAGAAGGGCAATCTTGTAACTTAACACAATTATCCATCTCTCCTCTGCAGCAAATCTGACCCTCTTTCCCCTCTCTTTCCTCACTCATCACATCTTCAATTTCATTTATCTCTTTCCTCTTTCTCTCTCTCTCTCATATTCTCTCTCTCATATGAACGTTTGAATTTGTTCATAACTTCCTATAGTTTAAAATGAACAATTTTAAATGTCTCTATGATACCAACGAGGAGTGAATTTTGCTGTTGTTATTATGTAGTTATTGAACTAAGATTGATAGTGGTTTAGACACAATGAAAGCTAGATTCAGAAGGTTCCATCTTCTTTATGAAAGCTTCCGTCTTCATCAACCAAGCCAGATGCAGTGAAGGATGGTGGTTGTGGGTCGTGTATGCTTCCACAATGAAAGCTAGATTCAAAATGTTCCAGATGCAGTGAAGGATGGTCGTCGAGCCAGATGCAGTGAAAGATCACCAGATCTGAATTTTTAATGATGTGTCGTTAGTGCACCACCTCATACTTCAACCGGACATCACCACCAGATCTGAATTTTTACTACCTCCTCTGTTTATCTCTATACGGATATCCATTTTTTCGCTCGATTCGTTAAAAGTGGTAGTGTTGAGGCACAATGGAGAGAATGGTTAGGAGACGAGTGGAGAGAATGGTTAGGAGACGATGGAGATTTTCAGTGAAAGATGGTGTTTCAGGTGGTTGAACAGAGGTGTGGTCGCGGGTTATTGCTGGTGCCTGGTAGTAGGAACCATGATGTTTGCTGTGATCTAATGAGGTAAGTGAAGAACAAATTGCAACCCTCTTTATCAGTTGTGGACAGGTAAATATATTAAACAAAGAATAATAAATTGCATTTGTTAACCGACTGTTTAAACTTTAATCGATACATTTAAGTTGTGGATTATCGTATATGTGGTGACCCTAAATCAGTTATTCGTTTTGCGTTTAATTTCCAGATCAGGAAGAGGCCCTAATTTCCAGATCAGGAAGAGGAAGAGGAAGACGATGTTCTTTCTGATTTCTTAAGGTAATGACTCCATTCATTGTTTAGTATTTTCAATTTGATGTTGTTGTTGCTACTTTAATCTTTTCTGATAATATGGTTTGCTTTCAGTTTTTGTTTTTCTTATGGTTATAAGCATATACTGAAGCAGGATAGTCTTTTTGTTTTCTTTAAGGCGATGGTGTTCTTTTTGTTTATCCAATAATGAATGCATGTGTTGATAATCTATGCTTTCGCTTGAAAATGATCTTTGATTACTTAGGTAGTTATTGAATTGGTTTTTCGATGTCATTGTTATTACGAGTACAAGCATTTTTTTTGTTGACAATTTCGCCAGTTAGGTGTGTAGTTTATAAACTACTTTTGTTTTAACAATCCTATATATAATTACTTACTCCATATCATTCTGATGTGATATTTGGAAATCCATAATTACAAAAGTTTCTTCAACTTAATACCTATAATGTTATCTTTTTTGTGTTTTTTTTTTTTAACAAAATGAACTCAAATCGTAATCATAGCTACTAGAATGAAAATGGTTCTTCAATGCATGAATCTTTTATTTTTTATGTATCTTTGCAATTTAAATTCATGAATTTGTAAGCATCATAACTCTTCATGCGTTTAAATTTTGTGTTAATCCGAAGACTCTTTCTTATAACTTACGACTTCGGGTATTTTTTCGCTTTCTTGAATGGTCTAATAACTACTAAAATACAACTTTTACTGCAGCAAATAACATGCCCATTGTCCGCACTTTTAGCCGCATTTTATTGACCTAAAAGAGCACTTTTGCTGCACGTTTTTGCAGCTTAAAAGAGTAGATTTACCACATTTTTTTGGGGCAAAAAGGTGTTCTATGTTGTAGTTTTGCTGTCAAAAATGCCTGTTTTCAGCTTTGTGCTATAATATGTCAATGGAGTAGCCCAACGATGACTATTTTTAGGTTTATGATGTAACGGGTCAGCCGGGTAAACGAATAGCAATGTTTTGATATACTATTGTAGGACATGCCCTCAATTCCGAGGGCATTACTGATCTAACAAAAATTAAGAGTACACCCAAGGGTCTTTCACAAAAATTCCACATTACTGATCTAAGAAACTCCAAAGTCGATCTGGTGACTCGGCGGTGGTTTGCACGAAATAGATTGTGATTTAAGACGATTGTTGCTACATTTCTCAAAAATAGGGCTCCTGCTTAATTGTGTTGTTTTGTTTTGCATGAAGATGCTATTATAGACGGCGGTAGAGAAGCTATTGGAGCATATACCATCTTTGAACCATTGAAGTCATTTGTTAGCTGAGATGATGTCCCATTGAAGTCATTACTTGGTGCATTTTTGTAGCGGGTCGCAAGCAGGTGTAGTTGCGAATGGAAAGCGTAGACAAGCATATCGACATGGAATTGCCCATGCTTAAAGCATTGGCGACATTCAAGTGAGCGAGACACCAAATGCTTGCGTCATTTTCATGTTTTGAAACAACTAGCCGATTGGTCATGAATGTAAGAAGACATACAAGCTGCATTTTTAATATTCCAATTTGATGTAATTGTTATATTTCGTATTGACTCATATAATTTGCAGTCTCATGTCGGGTGTAGTCGAACGAACAAAAAATTGACTGTTTAGCGCGCCGCAACGCGCGCGAAGAATAATCCTAGTTTTTATAAGTTAATAATTAGATGAAAAAGAAAAAGGCATAGTCATGCTGTTGTAAATACTAGTAGCAATACAGTGTAAGTTATGTCGGTAGACGGTAATTCTAACTACATATGTAACTGGAAAATGGTACATTACGTGGCTAGTAAATGTTACATATTCATGGTGTTCGTAAATACTAATAGCATTACACTGTACTTTATGTCGGTAGTCGGTAACTCTAGTTACATATGTAACTTGAAGTTGGTACATACGTGGCTAGGTGCTACCAGAAACTGTTACAAACGTAGATAATAAAAGGTACAAATGTGCGACAGGCGCTAGCAAATATCTTCAACTGTAACCATAAAGTTTCTTATGTAGGTTGGAAAAAATAAAGTTCCGAAAAAAAATTATGACTACATTTATTGTTTACTAAAAGCTATTCACTTGGTTTTTTTTTTGTCATTTGTAATATAGAAAAATGTACCTTATATCCCGACAATTATATCGTTTATTTAATACTAATATGCTTAATATTTTTTTAATACTAATATGCTTGCGTCATTTTCATGTTTTGAAACAACTAGCCGATTGGTCATGAATGTAAGAAGACATACAAGCTGCATTTTTTAATATTCCAATTTGATGTAATTGTTATATTTCGTATTGACTCATATAATTTGCAGTCTCATGTCGGGTGTAGTCGAACGAACAAAAAATTGACTGTTTAGCGCGCCGCAACGCGCGCGAAGAATAATCCTAGTTTTTATAAGTTAATAATTAGATGAAAAAGAAAAAGGCATAGTCATGCTGTTGTAAATACTAGTAGCAATACAGTGTAAGTTATGTCGGTAGACGGTAATTCTAACTACATATGTAACTGGAAAATGGTACATTACGTGGCTAGTAAATGTTACATATTCATGGTGTTCGTAAATACTAATAGCATTACACTGTACTTTATGTCGGTAGTCGGTAACTCTAGTTACATATGTAACTTGAAGTTGGTACATACGTGGCTAGGTGCTACCAGAAACTGTTACAAACGTAGATAATAAAAGGTACAAATGTGCGACAGGCGCTAGCAAATATCTTCAACTGTAACCATAAAGTTTCTTATGTAGGTTGGAAAAAATAAAGTTCCGAAAAAAAATTATGACTACATTTATTGTTTACTAAAAGCTATTCACTTGGTTTTTTTTTTTGTCATTTGTAATATAGAAAAATGTACCTTATATCCCGACAATTATATCGTTTATTTAATACTAATATGCTTAATATTTTTTTAACAAGATTAATGTTTTTAAAAACCATTTAACAAAATCCATTTAAAACCATTTAAACCAATTGTTAAAACTAAAGCATTGGGACATTGGCAAACTACTTGAATTTTGCATGGTCCATGGTCTCACCGTACTGTCTCAAAACTTTTTTTTGTCATACCAAAAATGTTACATAAGCACCGTTAACTCGTCAACCCTTTTAATCAATTCATAAGATATCCACATATGTAATAATTGCTATTTGGTAATCTAACATCGTTAGTTATATGCGTAACATCTATCCGATTTTTTGGGTACATATGTCAGTTTTGCTACGTACGTATGTAACTATAATAGAAATGGAACATGTGTCGGTTACATTCTTAACTGTTTAAATAGTTACATAAGCACCGTTAACTCGTCAACCCTTTTAATAAGAAATTCTACTATTTCTAATAATAAGAAAATCGAGAATATTTATATATACAAAGTCAAACTTTAGTAACTACTAAACCAAAACCAAAACCAAAATCAAAATTTAAAATATATTAATGTCACAAATGTACCACACCAGTCGTTTCTTTTTCCCACAACCTCGCACTCTTTATTGTTTTCTTCTATAACTAGATTGCGCCCCCCCGCGCGTTGCGGCGGGGGAATCTAGTGTTTGTGATTTAGCCGTATAGGATTTGATTATATGCTTTGATAGTTAACATTAACATTCTCGATAAGTGCACAAAAATAGGTCTAGCATGACCTTTACAAAAGCAAAGTTGTTAATATAGACATACTATGATAGTAACGGTAACATCCTAGATGATGTGTCATGACCTAGCTTTACAAAAGGGAAGTTAATATAGCATGCTTCACTAACCCATTCGACCCGTTTCGCCGAAAATGCTCGTTTAGTAGATTAAAGTCAACAACTAATTAATGATGCAAAAATCATAGATAAGGATATCATAATGCTCCTACATCCATTTACAAAAGTTCAAAAATGAATTTGCTGAATTCACTACTTGAAAAAGGTAAATTTAGACCCATTTAGTAGATTAAAGTCAACAACTACAAAATTAATATCACTAAGATAAATTCAAATACATACTTGCTACATGATCATGCTCAAATCCAGTCCTATCAAAATACAAATAACAAATCAGATATAACAGTAAGAATAATTATAATAAAGTTATAAAAATACTAACCCTTAGCTGACTTGAATTACTACAAATCTCTTAAAAAGATTCCAGTTTCCGGCTGCAAATCAAATAAAAACAAATCAACAAAATTGGAATGAGAACCTTTATTACAACTAATAGAACATGTATGTAGGGATGAGCTTACCGAAGCTTACTCGGAGTCTAATCGGCTCTTCACCGAAACCCTATCCGTCGCGTGAACCGTGGTGGCGAGGTTACTGACAGGTGACCGGAATGGGCACTACGCTTAGTCACCCTGCGCAACAGAAATCATGCTGAAACGAACACTAAATTAATCTGCATGTATATAGACAAACCTACACTGAAGCTGTTTCTTGTCATTCCATGTTGAGTTTTTGACTGCAAGGTTTAAATTTGATGAGTAGGAGCCAGATGCATTGGAGAAGATATGGGTTGCAGCTTCTCTAACATCAACGCTAAGAGTCGCAGCTTACTGAAGTGCATGTTTACTCACATAGTTTTAATCCAATGGTTCGTCCAGCTCAGCCACCATCTTCACCGCTCGGTCTAGCAGGTTCATCTGTGATAACATATTACATATAATAAACATTAGAGAATTAGAGAAATACGGATAATATAAACCAGAAAACGGATTCAAAGTAAACTGTCGTGGTACCTATAGATGAACAGATCCCTGAAGACTCCAGAGCAGTTGACAACAACATAGGTACCTAAATGCCACACATAGTTAACCACTAAAACCCAAAATTAATAACAAAAAAAAAAAGAATTTGAAATACCTTTTATCAAGATTATAATCTCTATATTTTTCAAACATCTCCTGGCTAATGACCCCTTCCAAAGTTTTAGGAAGTGTTGGTAGCCGGAGAGCAGCAAGCTGTCTCAAATGTAGATATGTCTCAAAGATGTACTTCAATATAATGAACCCTAAACATCAATAATAATTGTCATCCCTTCATTCATGAAGCTCTTGCACGTAAACTCGAAGTTAATTTATGGCTAATCATTTACAAAACACACTTATCGTATTAAATCGTCCTACTAGATATTAAACAAGTTCCTCCATGATCACACACACAAACCCTGGCAATTACAGAGTATTTAAACACTACAAACAACAATTACATCAATTCATCCATGGACAATTAGCTACATTATAACAGATAAACACATTCTAAGAAGATGTTCACAATAACACACTAGCAAACTAACAATTACACTTAAATTCAAAGTTAATTTACACTTGAACATTTACATAACACATGTTCTAGAAATACACTTACTAAACCATAATAAATCAGTTTATCAGATGACAAACAAATTCGTCCATGATTACACACAAAAACACTAGCAATTACGGAGTAATTACACATAAAACTAACAGAATAAAGACTACAGTAATCTCAAAACCCTAACGGTTTTCATTTCCACAACTCAGTTACCTGCTCCGTCAACCGAACGGTTTTCATTTCCACAACATCATAGTACTGTATATGATGGAAAAACCGCAGCAAAAAGACAAGCTTACTCTGGCCCATTAACACCGAGCAAGTCGTTTTCAGGTAAGATGATGTCATCTTCCGGCGGTCAAAATGCATCTTCACGTAGTGTTTCGCCGCCCAATTTATCTTCACCTAAACTAAGTGAACTTCATAAGCTTCCAAGGCCACCACCTCCTGGCAGTACTTCATTAACCTTCTCTAAACCTAGCGGTTTGATCTGCAAAATAAAAAGCCAAAAAAAATTCAATAGAACGTGGACAGGAAAAGACATATAACATTTGAACAACATAAATCTTTTTAATCACTAACCTCTACTTTGTGTAACGATGGAAGATTATTTTGGGGGGAAAAACACAGAGAAAATTAAAATGATATGAGTGATGAGAGAGAAGAGAGACAATGTGATGTTTCGTTTTTTGGTGAGATAATCTTTCAAAAACCAAATCCAAGTAAAGATTAATGAGAGAGAAAGCTTTTGAGAGTTGTCTTGTCAACAGTTACTAGCCTGCATGCATATGCTTTTTAAAACCCATCTTCATTTCTTTGTGGACAATAATACCCTTTAACGTAAGTATAACCAAATAACCAAATGAATTTTTTATTATAAATCACCATATGAGATCTCAACCATTGATTGCTTATGATCTATGGTCATAAATAGGTTTCATGGGTTTCTCCAACTCATGAGGGTTTCTATTTTATCTATATCCTATATATATATATCTATATATATATATAAAAGAAAAGGTATATGCTGACGTGGCGTGCAATGGAGGCCTCAACCTCTCCTTGAAAGTGCCACGTGGCATGATAATTGAAAGATTTTAGTGTTTTTGAACTATTTCCTTTTTTAATTAAAAAAAAAAGATAAACATAAAACCCTAAATTAAATTGAGTTATTTTAAGAAAAAAAGAATTTAAAAATAAATTTAAAATTTTCTCTCTCATGTTTCCTCCCATAATTTTTAAACGTTTATATCTTTTATATACGGGATTTTTTTAAAGAAAAAATTACACCAAATTAACGAGCGTTTTATTATCTTTCCAACGAGTACCATAGTCCTATATAAAAAACGGAGAAAAATCGACTATTTTTTTGTGGGGTTTCGTTCATACAGTAAAAAAACACACAAAGTGTTCATGTTATTCATTAATTATTTTTTTTCTTTTAAACCAGGTTCTTATCTACGATGTTGAAAATCAGCCCAATCGCCATGTTATCATTGGAATTTTACTAGGTATACTTCATCAAGAGAAGTTAGGAGAAAGACTCGCGTAACACTGCAACACATGGTGTCACCTTATAGCAAGGTTATTTTTTTATTTATTTAATTACAATAGTAATAATTATTACTATTAGTATTAGTATTATTAGAATGGTTATATTTTTCAACCCCGGGACGCTCTCGGAAAGAATTGATAGTTGCTGACGTGGCGTTCAATGGTGGCCTCAACCATCTCTTGATTATGCCATGTGGCATAATGAGATGCAATGATTACAACTTTTTACTTAAGTGTTTGTTTAGTTGATTAGGTTAGGAATTATAAGAGCCATTAAAATGTGAGAAATTAGAGAGATGTGATGAGTTTTTTAATAGTTGCAGCTTACATAAGTGATTCTTTAGATGATTATTGATTATGTTTTAGATTAGGGAATATGAGTTATTACTGATTAGAATACTATGAACATGCAATGATTGAGAGATTTTGTGGTTAGTTAACTTGAGCCATTTGCAATAGGTTATCACGTAAAGTTAGTTTTTTCAACCCCGGGACCCTCCCGGGGTAATTAGCTAGTATATATATATATATATTACACACACATGGGTGGCTAAAGAATTTAAGGTTTACATCATGAGTGGATTCTTGATTAATGCATATTTAAATGAAATTTTTAAGAAACTGGAAGATGCTTCATCGTATGTTATGCAAATGATTATCTAATTACTTATGTTTTAATACTATTATAATAATACAATAAGCTTATAAAATAATATTTTATTTTTATAATAGTAAATTAAAATACGTCAACTACAACATAGATTATGATTTTTCACAATATAACACGTTAGGTTTAGTTGTTTTGTGAAAATAGTGGGGTACATGACAAAGTATACTTGTATTCGTTCTTTGTTGTCTTTCATTTGTAAGAACATATTTTATGTATATTTAAAAATACTATTTTAACTCGTCGCACGTTACGGCAGCATCGAAACATAAAAATAACTTGAATTCATGTCGTTAAATATTTGATCCGACTCGTTTACGTCATAACGAAGCCCAACTGAAAATGCACATGAAAATAGGCACGAAAACGTATTATATGTGACATGACTCATTACCGAGAAAATTTACATAGAAACGTAAACCAACTTGGATTTATAGCGAAACATACTTAAAACTAAGCACGTAAAATACTACTGTTTTTCTATGTTAAGGAATAGTATCATGCATTGCGGCGGAGTCGAAACGTAAAGTGACACGAATTTATACCGCCTATTATATTTGACCCGACTTGTTTCCAAGCAAAACATAGACCAACAAAAAACATACATAAAGAAAAGCACATAAACTCAAGGGGGCAAAATGACATTTTACATGGTTTTAGAAAGTTGAGGGAATGCAAGTAACAATACTAAAATTTTAAGGGTTGAGAACACAAAGAAAAAACAAATACATTATTGTAAATTTGACAAAGAAAATAATAAAAAATAAAGGTGTACTGTGTTAGGTATTATTTACATGACACTTTCTTTTGTTGTGTGTGTATATATATATATATAATATATAACCCTCATTACAATTTATCGTCCCTCTCAACTGTCTTTGTAAATCGTGAAACTCTCACCCAAATCTCAACCTAATTGTACATTGTAAATGGGAACTCGATCATTCTCAAGAACAATTCCCTCTCTTCTAAGACCCTTGTATCTACGATAATTGGTTTGTCATGAACACAATTTTATTTGTTTTCCGTTACATGTTTGCAGAATTGATCAATATATAGATTATAACTCGTAAAAAATAACAAACATCATATATCAACGCAAAGTATTCTTTAAGAAATTGTATTTTTTAAAAATAATAAACATCATAAATAAAAGTATTCCTCCCCTTCTCTAAACCCAACTCGCCACCATCCTTCTCCCAGGCCTTTCCTCCCTCCCCGCCTATCCTTCTCCCCTCTTACTCCCTTCCTGTTGTCCACCGTCCCTTCTCCCTTGTCCCACTTCTCAAGCCTCTCCTTCATTTCCCCTGTCCACCGCCCCGTCGCCCTCTCCTCCCTATCCCCCAATCCCCTTTCACCTGCCCTTCGCCAGCCGTTTCTTCTCCCATAACCACCTTCTCCCCTGTCTACCTTGTTTCGCCCTCACCCCAACGTTAACTTTTCAAAATCACTCCCATTCACAACAAATCTAAGCTTTCAGTCCTTTCGTTTCAAAACCCTATGCCATTCGCCCGTTTCCATCCTTAAAACTTAATCATTCGCCCATTCGCTTTGCTTTTTACCCACAACCATTCATCCCGGTTAACCTGCCATTTGCTCCTTCTAAGTCCCATTCTGAATTTAAATTTATTTATGTTTATGCAAAAAGTCACATAATTTGTTGCTACTCTCACAAAGAAGAAAAACAAAAAGAAAAACGAAAAGGATAAAAAAAAAGCAGAAAACAAATTGTCTGGGTACTCCTTCCACCCCAATTATAATAATAATAATAATAATAATAATAATAATAATAATAATAATAATAATAATAATAATAATATAAAAAAGATGATGCCTTAGTTACTTTTCTGGTCAGCGGTTAGCAACAAACGGTTGCTTGCCTCCTCCTAAGTGGGTTAGTTAGTTCGCCCTTCCATCCCTCCTCAGCTCGAGGCGGGGTTTCGGTGTGGTATATAGGCCCTCTCAAAGGTAACGGTGGTTTCCATGTCAGGGATCCGAGGAGCAATTCAGAAGGTGGAGTGTGGCCTTGCCCTTTTAAGAATTTTCATGATTGTAAAGATGGTAGGCCTGGATCCTCGGGATACACCAAACTGATTTCACACTTCCAGCGGGACCAATTCAAGACGGAGTCGCGAAATGCTTTCGTAAGGGAGGATTTATCCAAGGATGTGGATCTTTTCATGGTTTTTGGAGAAACACTAATGTTGTTTAATAAATGGATGCACGGGATATGTTTGTCCATGCATCCCCTTAATAGCATTTGAACAAGAAGGTGAGTCTTGTCCTAAATTTGTTGTACTACCTGGAACATAGTCATCAGTTGTTTTGCCATAATTTTGTAACTTTTTCTTTTGATTAATTTCTCTTTCAAAAGTTAACAATCTCCCATATAATTTTGTAAGAGTGAGGGAGTTAAAATCTGGTCCAGATCTGAGAACTATAGAGTAAGTTTCCCATTTTTCTGGTAAAGACCTTAAAAATCTATGAAGCATAGATACATTTGTATAGGTCTGACCATTTAACTTTAACTCATAAATTAATGAGGAGAATCTTTCAAATAGTTGTGTTAAAGTTTCCCCATTAATGTGAGTAAATGTTTCATATTGTTGATCAAGAATTTCCCTGGTGTTGGCAATCACCTCTTCAGTTCCTCCAAACTGTTCTTTTAGGCAGTCCCAAAGCTCTCTGGCACTTTCACAATGTAAAAGTCCAAAGTAGATTTCATTTAGGAGAGCCATTGCCAACATAGAGAATGTCTTAGCATCAAGCTCAAGTTTTAGGAAACCTTCATCAGTGTAGTCATTTGGTTCTTTTGGTATTTCTTCCTTAGTTTCAAGATTTATGTTTACTGGTTTATGGGGTCCATACATGACATGACAGATCTCCAACACCCAGTGTTTCTCTATGACAAAGTATGTGCCAATCTCCTTTGCCAGATATTATATTCATTTCTGACCAGCATAGGAGGTTTATTGGCAGATCCAGTATTATGAGGGTCCATTTTTGAGATTTTTGATTTGTCAAGATTTTCTCAAAGTGATGGATGTCTTTGATAAAATGAACTTTTATCCTTTATTGAATATCAATAAGAGCCTGTGTCTAATTTTCAATTTGTTAGATTGATATTTGATCAGATAAACCAGTGCTCTGATACCAATTGTTTGATCAGTTTCTCTATTTAACAGTTCTTATTCATGAACACTTATGTGTTGAATGGTTATCAAAGCAGTTTGCACAGCGGAATAAGTAAAGTGTTGAAGTTAAAGTATCACTTTTTAACACGAGATATTACTCCCCCTCAATCAATGAACTAAGTAGTAAAAATGAGAATCAATAATAGTAAATGAATATAACAGTAAATGCAGAATGATTCTCAGATATATATGATGAAATGGTTAGCTACTAAAAGTATTAAAGGAAGTGTTCAAGTCTTAGATGATTGTCTACAATAGTGGGATTAACCCATCTATTTATAGACGGACAATTACATACAAGCTAAGTAATCAAAAGATTATAATAATGTAAGATAATACTATAACAGGCTGTAGTAATGAAACTTGAACAAAGACTTTAAGAAAACTAATATAATACTAAACTGCTGAGATTAAGGGCGGTGGAAAGCTTTTAATCAAAGTGCTGATGAGTGACAAACTTCTGATGAGTAATCTTCAGGAGTTTGTCTCCAGCAGTTGTTCTTCAGATGTCTGTCTGGTTCATCTTCAGAACTTCTGTTTCTTTACTCTTCAGGACTTTGGTAATCTTTTACTTTAGCAGTTTCACAAAATGTTAAGAGGATATAAGACTAAAGTTTATACTGGCTTGTCAATCGTCTTTGACCCTACACGCTGTGCAAACAAGAAACTTCCTATGTACTGTACATGAAAAGAAACAATACAGGACGTCGATTGCCAAACATGATACAAAACAACAGACTCAATTGAACAAAAAATGTGGTAAAGTGAAAATAAAACAACTAAATCAGTCCTTTAAAACACACAGTGTAAACAAAGCAATGAAACCGACATTTATGTGGCTCAGATTCTCATAATAAAAGTTGGCTGCAAGGTGGGTTGTAGGTGTACACCTACCATCCACCACCCTTGCCATGCCATCTTCATCAATTTTTCGTATAATTTTATACTCATTACTGCCACCCCATTAACAAAGCATACAATATAACCTAGCATGCCACATATTCTGCCGTTGTCATTGCTTTTTCCCTGCCGCTTGGATTTTGATTACTGTAATGGTATGTTGAAAAAGCTTAAAAAGTTATTTTGGATGTCAAAGCATTTTCCAAGTTTTGTTTATGTGTTTTGTTTCATCAAATGTGGTGTCGTGTTTGTTCTTTTCAACTTGACAGTGGTGATTTAAGGTGGTCCTTAGTGGTGTCGAAGATTTGGTGGCGGTAGTTATGCGTCTCCGTCTTGAACTTTGAGTCTTTGTCATGGAGAGTTATGGTACTCAAGTCAAGAATTGAGTAGCATCAGTAAGACTTCCTCATCAATTGGGGTAATTCTTTGTTGTATCACGCCAATCAGCAAACACAAAAGAGTTATGTGGTAGCTTTAGTTATTCAAAATATAACATCAAATATAACAATAGCAAATCACAAAAGTTCCAACATCACCGGCAAATTCAATCACAATAACTGCAACCCAACACACAGTAGCCTTTTAAATATCATTTAGAAAAATAAAATTCTCACAAAACAATACCATAAGCTCCTCAAGCAAAGTCAGCTCGGAGTCCCCATAAGACCCATCTATTATAAGCTTGTCACTACTAACAAACAAACATTAGACAAAACCTTACTAAAATCCCACTCAAACAATTCACAAACCCTTAATCCACCCATCAAAATCAGTTCTTGAATCTATATTCCCAACAAAAGCTTCAAATTTTCATTTAAAATCTCATATTTCAATATCACAACCAAAAAGAGGAACCAAACCCCACTGGCCTGATTATCTTCTAGGGGATTTTCCCATATCTCCATCTAAAGTTCTCATCAAAATATTTGTTCTATCAAATTCTAGAAATCAAGATTTAATAAACTCAAATGGGTTAGCCACAATTCATCCAAATAACAAAATGGGTATTCAAAAACCCAATTAGAATTGGAACTTGTAATAGTGCTTTGTTCCCCATGGTACCAGAATTGACTAAAAAAATTCAAAATTTGACCACGGGGATAATGAAAGATTGTTCTATTTCCCCTGTTTGTAGAAAAAGAACGATGTATGTATTAAAACAAACCCACCAAAGCTGTCTACCAATGCCATTCCGTGCGGATCTACAGATCGGACCACCATGGTCACACATAACCACCTTGACTACGGGAAGAGACGGCGTGGGCGTCAACAATTAAAAAATCGGACACCTTCGCCACCATCTACCACAGCAAGGTTGCATGTGACGGAGGAAGGAGGCAACATCAGGTGGGGGAGGGTAAGCGGCCGACGCCACGATGAGGTCTTAAAGCAACCGACGAAACGACGACTTACGGTGGAGGTAGGTTGGTAACAGGCGGTTCGGTGGAGATGAGGGTTGGTTGAGAGGTGGAGATGAAGGTTGGTGAGAGAAAGACATGAGAGAGAGAAGACAGAGAAAGCTGGTTTAGGAACCCAAAAAAGCAACAGACAAAGAGCGGGTTATACATTTACCCACACTGTGTTCCAGAGATTCATTAAAGGAAAGAAGAGAAAGGGAGGGGAATTCGAAAAGAAAGGAGAGGAAGGGAAATAAAATATTTTGTGTTCCCGAGTTTAATGGAGAGGAAAGGAAAAGAAAAGAAATTAAACATTTTGTGTGTTCCCGAGTTGAGAGGAAAAGAAAGGAAAATTACAATTTTACTATTATACCCCTTAGGTAATATTAACAAATTTTAAGTGATCGGATTTGAAAAACTCATACCCATTGGCCATTGCCAACGTTGGTCAAATTGATCAAATACTAGTCAAACGCATGATGCGCTGCATCAAACCACATCACACATCAGCTGCATTACATATTTACATGCACATTTTAAAACCAAGACTTAAAGATATTAAACACAACTAGTATCAATCATCTGAACATGTTTAAATAACACTATATATATTGTTTCATAAATAACTATGTATAACAACACACTGAACAAAAAACACAAACTGTATGTATAGAATAGACGCTAAACCTCAAACTTTCAGAAGCTGCATCTTGTTCCCAAAAGCAATCCCAATCCAATCCGGCATAGCAGCCGACCACTGCACCTGGTTAATCTCAGCCTACGAAGTACCGAAACGTCCAATAGTTTGCTGTCCCGTTTCGAAACGGCTAGGGAACGGATTCGCCAAGGAAACGCTGCCGAAACGTTTCAAAACCGTTACAGTAATTGTCAAAACGTTTCCATGAAGTTTCCTCGCCGTTTCTGAAAGTATCCAATTCTCCTTGTCGTTTTTGAAATTATAGTTTGGGTTTTAATGGGTTTTGATGCATGTATTAAGATTTTTTGCGTCCCATGTTTTATGTTTTATGTTGATATATTACAGTACAGTAGTAGGTGAAGATGGTGAAGATGATAGTGCATTAGTGATGTACTTTTGTAGTTTTGTGTTTTGTCCTGTAATGAATTATAAATTTTAAATGTACGATTCTTGAAGTCAGATTATTCATATTATATACCATAACAATTTGTTCATAACAATTTGTGTTGAACCAACAATTGCTCAAATTTTAAATTATATTTACAGTATTGCCATTGTCTTTTTTGTCCTACATACAAACATTGTCTATCCAATAATATCTGAAATATGTAATATTTTTTGGAGTTTACACTTTACACATTACAATAATATCTATTTTGTAATTTCTTTAATATATTTTTATATTATTTTATTTTTTATTGCCGTATCTTTGCCGTTCCCGTATCTTGAATTTTTGAGTTTTGCCGATCCCCGTTCCCGTATCGTCCCCGTACCAACTTGCCGTCCCCGTTTCGGTGCTACCTAGATCTCAGCCCCAGCCGAATACATACAAACCGGATCAATCCCATTCCCTCCCGTCACATCACTCAAATCCCAAACAAGCGCCTGCGAAATCGTCGCCATATACCTCAAATCCCTCGTATTCCACGCCAATCTCAACAATGGCGTATCGGGCTGAGGACTTTGGTAAGTAATCGTCGAATGCTCCTTATCGCGCAAATCAAACACTCTAACCGACCCATCAGCTGAAACCGAAGCGAAAACACCCGCTTCCCCCCGTCTCCACAACACCTTTCTCCACATCCCATATCGTACACGTCGTATTAATTGATGACGTATCGATTCGCCTTGGTTCGAGTTCATTCTAGTCAAAGGAAGTCAACGGGGCACATAACTCACTACTTTTACTATTGTTGAGAATATTATTATTATTATTATTATTATTATTATTATTATTATTATTATTATTATTGGTAAAGTGATTATTATTGTTATTAATTTGGTAGAGGCGGAGGAAGTCTGAGGATGAGGCTATGCTACTAAAGATGAAATTTTGTAGATGGTGAATAATGACCTTAGTGACATTAGGATGATCAAGGAATCGCTACACTGCTGCAGATGATCAAGGAATCGCTATTCATATATTCGCTTTTGCAAGAGGGCTGCACTGCTGCAGATGATCAAGGCATGATGATCTACCTACTATACTTAATAACTTATTGTTCTAAATATAATAACAACTCTATTATGAAACTAAACCTGTTATTAGTAATGCAAAATAGCACATAAAAAGATCCATATACATGAAAACAATACAATTGATGCATTATGGAATAAACAGAATTAGATATGCATATTTGAAACAAACTACATAACTATGAGAATGTATATCATATTGCTTGAACACTGTTAGTACTTAGTAGTAATAACCAAGCTATTCTCACAACCATTAACTCTGAACAAAATGAAATAATTAAGTATGTCACACTGCAGCTCTTAAACAGAAACCATCACCTACAGTTTCCAGAATGTTGCTTCTGGATATAATTCACTCATTCATCTCTTAGTCAAAATCATTAAATGGCATATGTTGTATAAAACTCTTCACTTAACCAATAGAATACACACACATATTGATAGGGGAGCCTTCGTTTGAATCATTTCATAATCAATAACATGCTAACTGCGAGAATCACCTTAACCCTTGTACTAAATATTATCTAAATTGACTCAAATGCATGTGGATTCCAACATATCGTATTTAAAACATTTTGTCTAATTGCATATACACTACCTTCATATGTCCACATTTTTTTGCATTCTATCACAGATAACTAGTTAATAAGTTCATCTTAGAAATGCACTGTTTTTTCACAAATGAGCATCACGATCAAATATCCATCATGTCCACCTTAAAAACGCACTCTTTTTCACTAATGAGCATCACGGCCATAAACGAGCTCGAGCTCGAGCCTAAAAACCAAGCTCGTTTAGTAAACGAGCCCGGGCTTTGCTTATTAAGGGTCGCGAGCTGGCTCGCGACCCTTAACGAGCCCATTATTTATATAAATTTTAATTAATATATTAAATATCTATTTATATATAATAATTAGTATTTATACAACTATGAATAAATAACCAAAATATATATAAAATAAGTATTATAATTAATATACATTAACTAATAACTAATAAACAAGCCGAGCCCGAGCTCGAGCTTTTATAACCTAAAACGAGCTCGAGCCTGTCGAACTCGAGCTTGGCTCGGCTCGTTTGCACCCCTGAGTGAAAACCATAGCTCAAACCCATGTAAAAACTCTACAAAAACATATAAACCCTCATAATTATTAACCAAAACAAACATTTACTCAATTATTTACCAACTGGATTTCAATTCACATATGATTCTTTTCATGGGCATGTAGGATGGTATGCATACTGTTCCACCAGCGTTAGCCTACTTTGTGGCAGACAATTTTGATCCTAGTGTTAGGAAGTAACAACAATATTGCATACTGTTGTTACTTGGGTCATGCTCATTAGTTAAAAAGAGGCATTGGCTCATGATTGGGTCGATGTATCACAAGACATAATCATCAGAAACAATAAAAAAAAGTGAAGGCTTTTGGGAGAAGGTCACGATTAAGACAACAGACCCACAAAAAAACTAAATTGAGACCCACAAAAAACTTAATTAAATGTTACCTAGAAGATGAGCTGAAGAGCAATTGATGATTGAGGTAGGGTTACGAACGCACACAGATGATGGTTTGAGGGTTGAATATATGGAGGGGTGTAGGAGATAAATGGCGGGTTGTCGGTTGGAGATAAACCGCCAATTTTGTTATGAGGGCAAATATGGAATGAAACCAAAAACGTGATATTCTTTCTTCCTTTCTCTCATAATCTTTCCAATATGGAGAGATTGAGATATACACTATAAATCCTCTCCCTTCTCTTCTCCCCTCTTCTCTTCTCTCCATAAAAAAAAACCCTGGAACACCAATTTTTTTCATTTCCTTTCAAATCCTATCCTTTCTCTTGTTAAAAAAACTCTGGAACACAGTGTTACCCACATAAATCTAAGTCACTAATACACCCGTATGTTTGGAAAGAATACAGCTGGTAAACAACCTTTACAAAAGAACAAAAAAACGGTGCTGCAAGTCTCAAACCCGGTCACCTTTTATAAAAGAGCTACAGGATAACCAATTGGACTGGAAAACTTTTTTGTATCATATCCATGACTTAGAGTATAGATACAATTAAAACAACTAAAGATGAATAAAAAACAAACCAGCCGCTGCCACATGGCAGCGGCACCAGGTACTATTCATGGCCATCGATAAATAAACATATAGGATAATTAATGACTTGCCTAGATATGATTAATGGATTACCTGAACACATTATGTTTTTTTCTTCATAACAAAAATCCACTAAAAAGGTCGGGGGTTTTTTCGTTTTCTATATAGCACTATGATACTGGTTGTAAAAATAATAAAACGCTTGTTAATTTGATGTATTTTTTTTTTAAAATGTCTTGTATAAGAGTTATTAACATTTAAAAATCGTAGGGAAAGTGCATGTGCTATGCACATGTGAAAGAAATAATAGTTTTGGCGGGAAATCAATGGGTGGACTCAACCATAGGTATCAAAGGTGCTTGGGGCCTATGCGCAAAAATAGCAAGGGCATGAGATAATAAAAGCGAACAAAGGAAAAAAAGGTAAAAATACGTATTAGAAAAATAAAAATTTTCTTCAAATAAAATAAAAAAAAAGTTCTTATATAACATTAAAATCATTTTGTTAGTAACAAAAGTTTTAAAATATTAGTGTATTAGTGTATAAAAATAGTTTTTTCTTAAAAAAAGGTAGAAATCTGATTGGAATATAACCATAATTTAGAGAATTTTGCTGAAACTCGCTAGAATTTGCGCCTAACCCGTCACCTGAAGTGTTAAAGTGCAATTGTCTCGACTTAAGGCGCAATTGTCTTGCCTCACCTAAAAATGGGTCTAGGCACAAAAGGCGATGGTTTTTAACAACTATGGTTCAACAAGGGTCATGTGTCTCACCCCTATTCTTTTATTAGATATATAGATATAGATAGATATAGATTTCCAATGGGAATTGGTTTTGTTTTTGTTTTGTATAGTTAACCTTGTTGGGCCAAATAGCCCATTTGCCTATCCCCAAGAACCTAATATAAATCAACTCATAAACTGCAAGTAACGGGCTTGGTATAATCTTAATGAGCTTTGGTTTTGGTATAATGAAGTACAAATTGTTTACCGGCTCGTAATTTTACCGACATTGCATTTGGATACCCAAAGATAAAGGTGCAGATCTGAGGGGTTTTTTTTTTCATGTCGGTTTCGATTATAGAGCTGGGTTCATGTATGATCATGTATCTAGGTAAGTTTCAATTGGGTATAACCTGGCATTAATACCCTTTTTATTTTACATTACAGGATCATAATATATACTTCTAAATATTACTAATTTTATATTATATTTTTAAATTCTAAATGTGAAATATGTAAACAAAAACATAAAAGTTTGTTTTAAATACTCAGGCATTGATAAAGTCATAAAACCGGGTTCAATTATTGAAAAAACCATGGTTTTATACATACCCTACTTATAGGCTTCTACTATTTGCACACAACTTTTTAATGGAGTAAGTGCAATGCGCTAGGGTATAATCAATAAATTGAGTAAGTCTATGGTGCATCCACTGTCCACGTTCTTCTTTTTTACAATATGGGATTAGGTTTACACCTAACACAAATTTCTTTTCTTCATTGCAATGCACTTAATATTGTACCTGTGATATATCATCGATATATTGGTTATAAGTCCTTAGGTAAAATTTCCGTACCAAATATCAGTCATAATATCGGTATCATATTATCGGCGATATTGATCGATACTTCACCGATATATGACTATATCAGCAATTTTCCCGATATCTGTGTTTTCCTCTTATTTCTTCCTTTCGTCATTCTTCTTATTGCTGCAATTAGTGTTTTAATTCTTAATTGTAACTGTTAGTGTTATTAGTGTTTTAAGTCTTAATCGGTTCCTACTTGCTATAATTGTTAGTCTTTTGTAAATTGCAAAAGGTTAATTTGTTAATGGTAGGATAGTATACTGAATCGTATACAAACACACACACATTCTACATGATATTAAAATTATTAATATCCCCGCAACAATCTATATCTCAAATATCGGTCCTTGACCGATATCCCATATTTTACAGCATTAACTGCTTAGCTTCATTGTAGTACGTATTAACTTCGGAGTTCTTCTATAGCATCCCATTATACTGACAAAATCATAAGCAATGAGATAATCCAAATTATCTAATAATTAATATGCATACTTGTTGTGATTAAGGAACGTGAGGATGTGTTGATTCACGTGGTTCGGGAATTGCTCGTGAACAAAATGGGATCCATTCGGCACATATACTACTTCTAGATTTGGCACATAATTCTTCACTTCCCCACCCCTTATGTACTCATCTACACCAGGAACCTTTAACGCGTAATCTTCTTCGCCAATGATCACCATTGTTGGAGCTTTCACTTTGGAAACTTGTTCTACTGATCCAAGGTTCAATCTAGATGATCTACATAGTTTAGAAGTAAGACTTTATTAAAAAAAATGTTTGACCTCAAAGTCAACCTCAATAGTTGAACTTCAAAATTTCAAAAATTACCTATATGGAACTTGGAGTGCAGTTTGAAATCCAGACTTCTCATACAATGCAACATAGGTTGCAAGATCATCCTCAGTAAACCAACAAGGTAGAGGAGTCAACGATTTGACCAAATCCATTCTCTTGGTTTTCATCGGCTATCGGCATTTCACTTCTAGAAAACAAGATGTAGATGTTTCTCACCACCGTTTTAACATCAAAACGACCAAAATCAGCTTCAGCTCTTCCGGGTTCCTAATCAAAATTCAATAAAGAGTTCATGATTATCGTCAAGTAACTTGCTTAGGAACCTTCAAGGGGGTGTCGCACTAGTAAGCTTCATTCCCTCTAGAGGTCTAAGGTTCAACTCTAGCTTCTACTAGTTTTGTTTTTTTGTCTTTTAACTCCTTAAAGGCCACCTATCCCGCACAAAGTACGTTCTACATGATCTCATTGGTTAACAGGGTATATATTGTGGGACCTATGTGAGTTCTCTTGTGGTGACAATGCTCACAACTATAAAAAAACAAAACCAAACAAACTTGAGGATAACCTAGATGATAACAAATTAGAGTATTTAACTAGCTATAATTTTGTTGAAGTGATTAATTTGTATTTATAATGAAGTATGTAATAGATATGAACAATTCAATTTTTGTACCTGCCATCTATAAACGTAAAAGCCCTCTGGAAGGGTAAAATGATGCTTGTAGGCAGCTGGTGGCATAAATGCCATGCCAAGGGTTACAATGCCTGCAATTTTCTCTTGGTGGAGAAGGACAAATGAGTAGGCAACCCATGCTCCAAAATCTTTAGCAATGACAAACACCTAGGATTAGGAATGTTCAAACATATATGTTAGTTCGTTTAGTTAAACGAATGAAAATGAGCATGTATATGTTTGTTCATTTAGGTTTATGAGCGTTCACTAATATTCGTGTACTTACGTTCACTTATGTGTGTTCATTTGCGTTTGTTCGGTTCGATATTTATTTAAATCTATTCATTAGTTATTACTTATTAGCGGTACTAATTGGCCCATCATATGTATCAACACCTGAAATCAATTAAATTTAGAACCAAGCCTTACTTAATCGACTAACAAACGAATGAACAAGCCCGCTCGTCTTTTTCATCTATGTTCGTTTAGAATATTAACGGATGGACATAAACAAACTCGAACACGTTCATTATCTCAAGGAACAAACATAAAAAAAATCTATTTATTTAAGTGTTTGTCCGTTTGCATTCATTGAAATCAAGAATTATTAATCACTTTCTATAAGATCACAACCCAAATCAAGAAACACATACCTTAGAAATAGATAGACAATCAAGTATAGAAACAATATCATTAACAAAGTCATCATAAGAAGCTTTATCGGGTTCTGCAGGAGGGTCGGATAGTCCATATCCTCTATAATCCGGGGCAATGGCTCTGAAGCCAGCGTTGGCGACGGCTAACATTTGGTGGCGCCAAGTGTACCATATCTCCGGGAACCCATGAAGGAATATCACGGCTGGCGCCTGCTCGGAACCGATCTCGGCTACGTGAAGCTTGAGCCCGTTGACTTGTAGGAATTTGTGTGAAATTTTATCCATTTATTTTGCTGGTGTTCGGAGGAAAGTTTTTTATTTTATCTTTAAAGAGGAATTATTGCATTTAAATAATTTAAATTATTGGCTATTGGCCCGTTACCAGTTCCATCTTCAAAAATCACTAATGACGGTCATATCTTTTAACCTGTATCCCTTTAGCGGTCTCATAGTAAGTAAAGTTAACACTGTTAGATTTTGCTGACATGGACTGCTTATGTGGAAAAAAGTCAAAGTTTTGATGACATGAACTAATTATGTGGTAAAAATCCAAAGTTTTGCTTACATTGACTACTTACGTGGCAAAAGTCAAAGTTTTCATGATGTGGACTGAGACCGCTAGTAGTGATTTTTAAAGGTGAGACTGGTAGTGGCTAATAGCCGATAGCTAGAAAAAGTCAAACTTTTGATGGTGTGGAATACTTATGTGGCAAGTTTTGATGACGTAGACTGATACCGCAAATAGTGATTTCTTTAAGATGAGACTCGTGGTGGCCAATAGCCGATTGTTAGGAAAAGTCAAACTTTTGATGACATGGAATAATAATGTGGCAAAGTTTTGATAACGTAGATTGGGACCGCCAATAGTGTTTTTTTATGCTGAGACTGGTGATGGCCATTAGACAATAGTTAGAATTATTTAAATCGAATAATCTATACTATATTATAAAGCATCTAGCAAGGATTCCCATCAAATTTAAGTAATTACAACATTTTATTCTTGTGGTACAACAACTTAATGAAGTGAGTAAGAGTGCAAAATAGTCTTTTTACATATGCATTAAATTGATAAATGAATTATTAGATAAATTGATAAATACAATTAAATTGCTTTAAATTATATAATAGTAATATATCATCATATTCTTGTAAACTTGATAATAACTAAAAAGAAGAAAGTGAAGAGATGAAACTCCTTATAAAATTAAATAATTTACTAATTTCTTGAGAAAACTAAAGAGACAACAAGCTCTTATAAAGTAATCTTATTTATTCATAAAAAGAATGCTTAGACAAAGGTGAATGTAAAAGGAAAGTAGCCAAGCAAGATGCTTTCCGTTTGAATACATCAAAAGAAGTAAATGTGTTTTGGCAAGCAAGGTTACTCAAATGTTGTATGTTTTGTCTCTACTTTGGTTATGTTTGTATGTATTTAGTTTTAAAAAGATGATTTATTTTTGTTCATACAAGACATCCTTGTCTGCTCTTGTTCTGATTTGATGATATTATAGGAGCTTCAACTTTTATAAACATGTATATGTATGTATTGTGGTGTATATTCTTTACATCATTTTTCTTTCTCTTCAGTTTGACAAACACCTATTTTGCCTTAGTCATTATAACCTTGTCAAATATAATAAGAGATTTATATTAACTATATTATCAAATCATGTATAGATAACTATATCATCGTGGAGAGTTAAAATGAGATCAATATTGATAATGCTTTTTTTATATAATCTAGGGTTAGAACTCGTGAATAAAGTACACTACAAATGAAGTGGTCAATAGAAAAACACAAAAATCAAATGTTAGTCTCATATGGTGGATGAACCTATATTTATGTTAACATATGAAAAGTTTAACAATGTTTAAGATAAATTATTCACATCTAATGGATTATCATATGTGTACGGGTAACAATATGTTGAGGTTTGCTGAAAAATATAAAATACTTGAGTTACGTCTCTTATTTTATGATATTTGAATATGGGGTTCTTAACTAACTTATAAACATATGATACAGTTTTATAATAATCGTTTACTGAAGAAAAGAAACAAAAATATCCATGCCTAAAGAAAGTGAATAAGCAAAAAAAAAAAAAAAAAATTCTTTCGAACTATTATAATTTGCGCTTCTGGTACAATAATGTAAATCATTGTTGAGCATCACTATTATTCCTATGTATGGTGTCATAGACTATAATTAATCAATGTTATAGTCCATTCGACCCATGTATTATTCTAAATGTTTGGACCAACTGATTAAGTTTCATAGATGAGATTGAAGTTAAGTCAAATATGGCATGGATGGTGTTATCTAAGTCGCAATAAAGATTAACCTCAAGATTTGTGTCAAAGTTATTGAAGATGGTCTATAAAGAGTTAAGAGTCTAAATTTACAAACATATTTTAATTGATTTACAAATTTAACATGATGTTCTATTACTATAAAAATGAAAGTTCAGCAGCTAGAGCCTTTATCTTGTAGCAAAGTGTTATTATCACCATATTAGTCTATCAGAGTGTTTATTAACCTTGATAAGGACATACTTTTATAATCCTTTATGAATATGATGATGATTTATATAAGGAACGTGTTATAAACCATAAAATTTGCTATTTTGTTTGATTAAGAAGAATTAGCAGCAAGATTATATGAATAAATGTCATTTTTTGTCGCCGCCGCATCGCACGGGTTTCTCACTAGTACTTTCAAATAAGTGTTTAAAGAGGGTAAGAGATGTTAGGATTATTAAATAGTTTAATAGGATGATGTTGTATGTTGACTATAAGATGTTAAAGGATTATAAAATAGTAGAAACATTGGTATAATCAGAGCAAGTACAATATTTGTTTTAAGGTTTTCGATTAATTTATATAGTATTAAATTATAAGTGGTTTATGCATTGCTCTCTTGTACCTTATGCTTTATAAGTTTTCTATGCTTAATGATGTTGTACATAGCTTGCTATGTAATATTGTACATAATGGTTTAGTACCACAAGCTTTGGCATTTGTACACTCATCTCTCTCCGTCTCTGTCTCTTCTCTTCTTAATTTCTGCTAATCAAAACAAAACCCTAAACTCTTGATCCTAATCTGTTCATCTACCTGACCGGAACAACTACGACGGTGGTGGGGAACAACGATGTCAACAATTTTTCCAATGAAATGTTGGGTGTACTTTGTGTTATATTAGTTGTACTTTACAATATTTGTTGCTGTGTGTACAAGTAATGTATATCCATATTTCCTTACTTTTCACTCTCTTCTTAATGCGTATAGCCACCAACAGTTCCGACACCTCATAAAGTAGGAACAATATTCAAATCAAATGAATTCTGACGGTAGTTTCTGCCTAACCAGTGACCGGTTATTGCGGTCGGCAGTAAGATCAGAACAAAGGAAAAAGAAGAGCGATTAGGAGTTTAATTGTGAGCTTTGGCAGTTTCAACCAACGAACAAGGGCGATTATGAGTTCTAAGTTCTATAGTAATGACTTTGCAAGTGTGGAAGGGTGATGAAAAAGGAAGGTTATAGTTTTACAGATCTAGACAATTGTTGAAGCTAACAAGATGTACCATTTTGAGTTAATTTATAATTTTCAATAAATGTTCATTTAGTTGTGCTATAAATATTTAGATCATTATCATTTGAGGCAAAGTTTCTCCTTCTCCGTTTAAAAAAAAAAAAAAAAAAAAAAAAAAAAAAATTGAGGCAAAGTTGCATTAGAGTTTCGTATGATCACTTTGCTTTGGAAATCACATTTTATTACACTTTTATTATTATTTTATTTCATTACGAAATAATTAAGAAGCATACATCCTGGCCCACATCACACATCAATAGTATGCTATCACATACTTAAGAATGTCATGTTATAGGGTGTATGAAACCCAAAACCCTTTACAAATGGGTTAGCATAATTCTTATTTTCTTTAGCCCTTTTCTGTCATAATAGATATTTTGTTAACGACTGAATCAACTTTAGTTTAGAGAATTGTTTGTATGGTGAGTTGTAGTGAAATGATGATAGCGAGGGTTGGGTTTAATGGACAAATAGTAATAACATTTATGTTAAGCCGGCACTGTAACAAATAGAACCGATGCCAATAATACGTCCACTGGTTTCACAATTGTTTTAGTGCATGCATTTAAATTGTTTTATTAAACTATTTATAAAACACGAGTCGTTATCTTTTTGGTCATATTTGTTTTGGTTGCTATACCAAGTACCGTTACGTACCAAATTAATACTAATCGAAATCCCGCTGCAACGCGCGGGACGTATTACTAGTGTAAAATAATTTCTAATATCTTTTTAGGCAAATAACAAGCTTACCTTTTGGGTTCTCTTTCATTTATTACTAGTGGGAATGCCCGCGCGTTGCGGCGGGTGTCCCGACTAACGTCAGATGCAGTTATGATGTTGTGCATGGACCTTGGGCATAGTCAACTGGTTCATTATCTCCATCATACTTATCCAAGTTCTAATATGAAAAAATAAAAAGAGGATGTTTATTTAAGGTTAAAAATTTCAAAACCAACAAGTAAAATGAAAATAATTTAAGTTCTTTTAAGGACCTCATTTACAATGCCACTATTATCAACATGGACAAATGCTTGAAGATCATCACTTACATTGAAGATGTATTATGTCATGAAAATATAATATAATACCAAAAAAACAAATGATTCATGGAGCTATAGATTCTTCATGTGGTAAGTCAACAGCAGTTGACCGAAAAGCTTGTTTGACTTTAAGCAAAGCATCACAACAATCATCTAAAAGGTAACCTTTCTTTGAGTATATGCATGCATCTTAGGAAATAGGCACCTAAACAATTTAACAACGTTAGTTCAGAAGCATTGGTCATTTTGCGTAAAGTGGATGAGTCACATGCGGTCTATTAGCATTGTTGTTTTGAAAACACACATCAAAGAAGAAAGATCATAATGATTTTAAAAACACAAATCAACATGATGACTTGCAGATCTTAAAAGATCCATCATTCATTAGTAAACTTGAGCATAGATTGTTTCAGTAAAACAAATAATAACACACAGCATGCATGCATTCACTAATATTATCAATTGGATTCACAAACGCTTCAATTGCTGAGGCATGCCATGCAAGTCTTTCTAGTATTTTTAATTCTCATCTTGCATGGATCTTTTAAGTGCTTTTAAGTAGAACACGACCCACACCTTGCTCTTTTGATGGTCATGAACTTGATTACACGCTAGCGAAAGAAGCATATGGGCCGCAAACTAAAAAAGTGTGAACCCGGAAACAATGTTTTTGTAGAAGTAACATGTCTGCATTGAAAAAAAAAATATGATTTAACTTCTACTTATGTGACATACCTAATATTTCTTGATATAGAAAAAAAAAAATTAAGATTAAAATATGCTTCTACCATCATAGATATCACATGTAACACCAATATGTATATACGAACAATAATTTTTCAGGATATCGAAATGACCTATTGCAAAATTACTTGCCATCACAGATTGCATTTCATAAAAGAGCACAATCATCAATTAACAGAAGATACTAAAACTCTAATGAACAAAATTGTTTGAGGGAAGCCATATTGTTTGATAGTGATAATAAAAAGCATCACACTTTTCCCACTGCCCTATCACTGCTTTTGTTATTTTTTTCCACTTGTTTTATTAATGATAAACAGACTAATGTTTAACTTCTAATTGGTACAATATTTTAAAACTTATGACTACACAAAACTAAGTTCTAAAAAAGCTGAAATAGTCATAAGATATCAATCTTGAAATGCAAGATAAAACCTGCAGTAAACAGGATGAATGGTGATCCGACTGTGCATTCATGATCCTTATAACCTTATCGGGTTCAATGCCATCACGACCATCGTCTCATATACCTGCCACCATTAAAGGTTAGACCAACTAAAGTTGTATGGTCAAATGGCCAAATTTTAAGACTTTGCTAAAAGGTTCATGACATCAATACATATACCTAACCTCAAAACGAAAAAAAAATAAAAATTAATAATTGAAGTCTGAAGAGTTTGTTCGGTTTACATGGCTGCTACTGCTTGCTTCTAAGTTTTAAACTGAACGAGCCCTTGGACTGCCAAATGTGAAACTGAATCATTTGAATCACAAATGGACTGACTTGCTTCGGTTTAAGCAGTTTGGTCAGTTTCGATGATTATTTAACATCTCTAGTTGCAAAGGGCTAACCTGTGGTAATTATTGCAGATTTTATCGCGGCTGGGCTCCAATAAGGATGAACCGATTTCAGCTGTACATCCACTGCAGCTACATGTGGACACCACATAGAGGTGCCAGAGATAATGTTATAGTTGATGCTATTGGCAGCAGTTTTTTCGGTCGCTACAGGTGAACACGTGGCCAAAATGTTCACTCCTGGTGCAGTTATATCCGGTTGCATTCAAAATCATAACACTATCAAAACTCGGAGTTTCATTCGTTAAAATAATATAGATTGGAAAGATACCGACTTTTATGATGTCAGGAGTTATAACGTTCGGTCCCTTGGAAGAGAAGATCGCCATTACTGGTGCAGGTTTAGTCCCATAGTTTGTTACCGTAAGGTAGATCCTAGCCGTCGGATTCCAAGTTTCATGACGAACATTTCTGGTTAGATCATCATTTTTTAAACCATCTTTTGTATAAAATAAATGATTTAGTGATTTTTTTTCACAACAATTTTTGTGCATTCTAAGATAAATGCACCACAGCTGCGGTATATAAGATTTAGTGACTTATCTGTTTTCATGTAAGTTTGAAGCTCTTCCGCTTCTGCTTCCCTAATTAAAACGCTTTGAATTACTGTCTGACCCAATGCGTATCTCGCAATAGGATCAATGAGGATCAACCCGGCACCACCGCCTTCTTCTATTGCAGTCTAGGGCTGTTCACGAGCCGAGCCGAACCGAGCGGACCTTTGCTCGTGCTTGGCTTATTTACAAACCAAACCGAGCCGATCGGCTCATTTACAATCGATCCAGAAACCGAGCGAGCAGTGTTCGAGCGCACATTTTTTCGAGCGAGCATCGAGCGAGCGACGAGCGGTGAATGTTTTCGGACAACCATAAATTTGGGATGTTTCCTTTAATATTCTCGCTGCCTAGTGATGTCTGAGGTTCGACCGTTTGAGAATGAGGCTCTAGTTGAGCATACTATAGAGAACGATTGTCTTGTTGTGGCATAGGTTGATAGCGGGAGATGATTGATGGTGGACAACTAATGGGAATAGGAAGTCAAGCATGTTTTTTCACGACTTAGGGTTTTACAATTAAACTTGTGGTTAATTTATCATTGAGTTGACTGAGCCAATAACTATAAATATAACTCTATATATGCATATATTGACCTAAACCCAATGGAGTGCATGTATAAAACTATAAATATAATTGTAATTAATGTTTATACATATAATTATATATATAATAAATTAATAAAAATTATATCGAGCCGAACCGAGCCGAGCGGACCTTTGCTCGTGCTTGGCTCGTTTACAAACCGAACCGAGCCGATCGGCTCATTTACAACCGAGCGGAAAATCGAACGAGCAATTTCCGAGCAAATTTCGAACGAGCGGCGAGCGATCGGCGAGCGCCGAGCGTTTTGAACAGCCTATTGCAGTCGCCTTCTCGTACCTGTCATCACTCAAACGCCTCGAGCATACAAACCACGATTTTCCATTGATTGCGTTTGAATCCAAAGTGTTCCTGTTGCAGAAACCATGAGTCAAAACAGCAAATAATTTTTTAGGCTCTAAAGAAAATTGTCACTAAATGCTGTGTGTGACAAGTAGTGCTAATAATGTTGGTCTTCCAAACAATAAGTGGGCTCAAACTATCAATTAATAATCATCATAAACCATATTTCATTTTGGCATTTGTTCGAACAACTAATGTGCAAAACTATTCAACCATATTCAACACAGTATGAGTAAACAGACTAACCAATTTCTCTAAACAATTGACTAATGAGCTGTAGCTAATAAGGAGCAAAGATAAAACATATTGCCATGTCGAATTAAAAAAATAATAAAAAGCAACAATACATACAAGTTTCTTTGAATCGGTTTGCCATAGCAAACCTAATTTACACTTTTTTTTCAAAATTTTAAAACAAATCCTCACTGTTATCTATAGAAATCGATGTTTGAATCGATCAGAGATAAACGATGAAGTGACGCAACTTCTGCCATAAGCAAATCGCCATCTAGAGAAACTTCTGCCAAATTTGCTTTCGATATGCTAAATTTTCTCGTTTTAGGGATTTTAAAAGGAAACGATTTGTGGGTGGGTTTTGAGAGTGAAGAAAGTGACACGAAGAGGCAAAAGACTACTGAAGCACAAGGGACGATGATTAATGAAATTGATGGACAGTGAATAAGAGATTGAAGGTGAGAAGCTTAATGAGAAGGTGAAGGTGGAAGGGGTAGAAAGGGGATGTGATTTTAGTTTTGAACTAAAAATAAAATTTAAAATTACAATTTTAACCTTTTGTTCGATTCCAGATTTGATTATGTGATCTGTTGTTCTTTGGTGTTAGAAGTGACTTATTTCACTTTCAAACAATTGGCAATGTTTGCCTTTGGGGTTGGTGGCCCAGTGGTAGAAGCAAAGCTTCTAGGAACACCCTAGGGGAGGTCAGGGGTTCAAGTCTTACAAGGAGTAAAAAATTTGCCGTTCAAAAAAAAAAAAAAAAAACAATTGGCAATGTTTATAACCAATTTAGTTTCTATTTAACTACTATGGATTCTTAAGATAGCAGCATTAATTTTATAAAAATTGATAAGTACCAAATATTAATAAATGAGATGTTGAGTCAACTGCAGAGGAGTACAAATTTCAAAACTTACTACATAACTATTTCACAACATCAACAATTGCAACATTACCGTGTTTCAAGTGGACCCAGAAACCGGCTTATCATTTGCAAACTGCTCATCGCTTGGGACATCTGGTCCAGAAGGAACCCTTCCTGGATAATTAGTCTTCGTCTCTTCGATGAATCTGATCCTAACATGCTGGAAGAATGCCATAAACATGAAATCATCAAGACTTGAATAAAGTTGTTCTATAATATAATACTTGAATAAAGAAGAATAATGAATTATGAAAATCCACCTTTAATCGACAATTCACCATGGAACGAAGCTCAAAGTTGGCAAAACTACACAAAAAATTTAATAGGAGTATGCACGGTGTGGTTTGTTTTTACAGTTAAAAACCATAATCGTGACCGAAGTGTTCCATTTTCGCTTTTTTTAAACCGTACGGTTTGTGTTTTTCCGTTTTATTAATGATTTGGTTCTGTTTTTCGGTTTTTTTTCAATTTTTGTAACATGATTACGTAAAATTTAAAAATAAAACGTATAATGCAAGATTTTAGAAATTTTCTTAGATATTTAACATTTATGTTAATATATTAATTAATATTGTTCATAATAAACTAACATTTTAAGCTATTTTTATGTTTCTCCAAAGTATTAATTTTAATGATACCATATACTGAGAAGATTTACACAGACCATTGTATAACACCTAGAAAAATCTCACATCGGCCACAGAAGAGGAGAGATTTTTGGTTCATAAGACAGCACTGCCCTTAAATTATCAACACGTTTTGGCTTAGTTGGTCGTGGATCACATGAAAACTCCACAGTTAAGCGATGCTCAGGTGAGAGTAGTACCAAGATGGGTGTGACCTCTTAGGAAGTCTCTATTGGGGCAACAAAAAACAAAGTCGTGAGCTCCTAGATTGAACAACCCATTTGTTGTAAAGTCGACAGTATTGTGATCTGTAACTAAGTTGTTTCTGTCCCTGCTTGTGACTTAGAGTAATTGTCATGTGACCACCCGTCGAAAACAGGTCATATCCGTACACTTAGCTACACGTATACATTGTGCATGACTTTAATTTTGCATGTTTCACTACAATTGGGCCATACAAGGTTCCATCAAGTCAATTCCGATGCTTACAGTCTAGCATTAGGCACACTAGTTGATACAATTTCATAACTAGTCGGGTTAGTTTATCATGAGCTATAGAGAGATCTCATCAAAACCCTAGTTTGGGAATCCATACAATTGAACATAATACTACAATTATGATCCGATCAAGAACAAAAACAAACAATGTCCATACACAAGGATTGCCCTAACATAATGTCCATAAACGACTAGTAACACAACTAGTTACAAAGTATATAATGTGCATACAATTATATATTATCTTGTATTACATAGACTTGTACAATGACCCTTCTTAACATCTAATTATAATATGTAACCATACATTTGTACAAAGGTGTGTATTAAAATGTTCAAATATATATATATATATATACACACACACACACACACACAGAGGACAGCACATAATACATATGTACGTGTGATTTTTGATTTCCAAAGATTATACTTTTTCATGTTAATGAACCATCATCGAAAATCATTAGATTCCACCTTAATTAGCCAAACACCTCACTACTTATCCCTCCCATAATAGTTGACTTACCAAAGATAATTATCCAACACATACATACATCATATATACACGACACACATGCATATGTGTGTCGTGTTGAGATCTTTCACTCATGCACTAGTCATTCCATCACATACCTAGATTTTTCCTCA